>CAJNDV010030874.1:30015-53092 GCA_905221635.1 Symbiodinium sp. CCMP2456 | reverse complement strand
AAAACGATAGGGGACGCCCTAATCCCCAAACGGGCCTAGCACAAACAAATAATTTTGACGCCTAATACCGATCTGCGACTGCCAAGCCTCTCAGTGGAAGCGTGCGGTCGCATATCGCTTTATGGTGGTGCTGGAAGATGGTGACCGTATGTGATCGTGAACGAAGAATTTGCAGATGCACATGCTGTTGTTGTCGCTGGGTTCCTTCCATATCCTTCTCTGATGCTTTACGTGCCAAGTGCTTTTCGGACATGGCGCCTGGCTGATTCGAAGTGAGTCGACCTTACACAACCGATTGAATGCCACTTGTCCATTTGACTGGGGTGGCAGATCAAAGCTGTTGGGGCTGTTCCAAACACCGAGAGCCAGACCGGAATTGATGACGAAACTCGAACATGCGACATCCATTCACAGTAATTATGCATGCAAAAAGCCCCATTTCACTGGTGTTCGCGTCTCTTGCGGGTTTGGGGACCTTGAGAAACGGGAAACGGGTCGCCCACCCAAAGCGTCTGACATACTCAGCCGAGCTTGTGTGACGAAGTCTTGTCCTGCGGTGGAGCCGTGTTCTCGGAGGCAATGGTGGCTGCTGTTGGCAGATCCCAGCGGCTGGAGCTTCGATGTTTAGACGGATCAGGCAAGGGCTTGCATCTGAGCAGAAGGAATAAATAGTCGCCTGTTGTTCACGTGAATTGCAAAGCGGGGTCTCAAGAAATTCGGGGCACAAGATCCGCCGGTGCAAAATCAAAGGTACCAACGCAGAGGTCAGCATGCACTTCGCCACAGTAATGCCAGAGGCGGGTGTTTGCACTTCTGCTGGTCACAGCATGTCGCGTTCGGCCGTTCTTCAACGCACAGTGATGCACACAGGCGTGCTTGAGCATCACGGCCTCTTCAGCAACCTGCCTTGCGCCGAAGAGCGAGGCTAGTGTGTGCGCATGTTCAACCTAGACCTGAGCCACCCTGATCTCCGATGTCATTCGGTCCCGGTTGAAAGAGCCTCGGGCTGCCAGCGGAAAAGATTTGCGTATGGCATGTCATTTTTATCTCGCGGAGCCGGGGTCGTATTCTTGGAGGTCTGAAGGAGCTGCTTCACTCCAACTGACTATGCATGCTTATGCTTTCTGGAAATTGAATTTGGGCTTTATCCCCGACCAGACAGCGGGAATGGGTGGACCAGTTGACACCTCTGACTTAGGTTGTCATTCTCGAGAACTGCTACATATACAGAATCATCCGATCATCCGGCAGGCTTGGAGTTTCAATCCTTTCGTGGAGGCGAGTGCGTGGATCCCGGCAAAGGACGGTTGAAGGAGGAGCGGCGGGAAGATGTCTGAGATCTTTGCTGAGGTTCATAGCCGCGATCCACGACTCGGCAGCATCGGCCGCAGTGCCAAAGTCGCCACTGCACAGCCGAGCTCCTGGGAGTCGAGCGCAGTCGCTGACATGCTGGCTTGCAACGTGTCTGAGGACCGAGACTCTGACCAACTGCCATGCAGATCCACATTGGACGCAGCCTATGGTCCTCAAGCTGGTGCCTGAGCCCGCGGGCTCAGAGAACTTTCAGAACGCAGACGCTCACAGCGCGCGCTCGCGCGCTCTGCAGTGGCATGTAAAGAGGATGACGTAGGATGGCCAAGGCCTGGGCTCTTCTTGCGCGTCGTCGTCTGCTCGGAAGCGCTCGGCGTGACAAGGAGGGCGTGAGCAGAGAGATGAAAGAAGAGGAAGCGAAACAAACAAAAGAAGAAAGTGCGAAGAAAGAGCGCAGCGCGCCATGGCTGCGGTTTTTCAGGGCTTGGGACGAGCTGGCGGAGCTGGTCATGGAGCTGCCCGAGGCCAGGCTCCATTGCACAAAGACCGGCTTTTCGCCATTTCGAACAAAAGAACCGTTTTGCTGTCGAAAGATCCGGCTCGCCGGCTGCGGACGATGGTGGACTAGAGCTCATGTGTTTCTTTGGCAGGCGCTGAAGCTTGCGCAGGGGTCAGTGGAGCCCAATCCTTAAACTGTGGACAAGCCTGCAATCTTATTTGGCACCGAGGGTGCTTGTTTGTGCAATTTTGATCATCGCATCACTCCGAAACCGCCAAGGCGGAAGTGGACAATGAAGCGGCCCGAGGCTTAGTGTTAGAAACGAGAAAACCGGGCCGGGACGACATGATTCATGGGAGCGTCGTTGTGTTCGCATTGGTTGCCTTGTTGGTTGGCGAGAAGATTCGATCCCAAAGTTCCGGGACCCCAGCGCATGGCGCATGGACGTATTGCAGCAAATTCGCTCTCAGCAGCTGATCTCGCAGAAGACCTTGGATTGGTTTAAGCCTTTGTTCGACAAGGAGCTAGAGGAGGCTGCAGAGATAGCGGAGTGCACTGCCTTTCAGATAGACTGGGATGACACAGAACATGTCGCAGAGGAACGACCTCTGGAAGAAGGTAGCAGGCTGACAGGCAGCTTTGAAACTATCGAAATACCGGATGGAGAAGAGACCACGGTGCGTGTCCAGTACACCCGTTCCTCCTGTGCTACCGCTCATGGAAATGCAATTTGGGCGGCCTCTGTTGCTGCTGCGCTGCATGTCGGGAAGCTGCTCACTCTTGCCAACTCTTTCCGCGAAGGGTCTAGCATGCATTCCGCGGATCTCCGGAAGATTCGCGTCATAGAGTTTGGCGCTGGCATCGGGATTCCATCCCTCTTCCTGACGCAAAAGTTAGGCGAACTGCAGCACACTGATGAGCGTGCGATTTCCGACGAGAGTCTAAATGCTTCTCTCAGCAAGCAAGTCTACGTCACGGATGCTCGATCATACCATAACATCCGCCAAATCCTCTTCTCCGCAGTGCGGCATCCTTACTCGCATCTGCTTCGCGTGGCTCCACACAACTGGGGAGAAGTGGACAGCTTCGGGACCATGCGCTTTCTGGATGACGAATGTGAGGGCTTAGCGTTCGATTTCCTTGTGATTGCCGACTGTGTGTATAATCCGGTCTTTCATCAGCCATTGCTGGATAGCATCTGCCATGTAATGGCGACTCATGGTCGTGCTGTCATAACATTTTCCCTGCATCCGAACACGGACGAGAAGAATGTCTGGGCTTTCCTTGATCACGCTCGGCATCGAGGTCTGAACGTACACAACCCAGAGGGTCAAGAAGAGAAGGACTACGAACCCTTGATGCAAAAGCTGGGGCTCTGGCAGTCAAACATGGGCAGGCGGTACATCGTACACATCCGAGAGCTGTCCTGGAGATGTGCCTCCTAAACAGCCCTCATACTGCACACTCTGTGTGTCATACCACAACGCGGAGTAAGCTGCTTGAGGTGCTGCAACTGCTTCGTCGGAGCGAATTCCGAATCACGGACACAGTCCTGAATTGGGCACCCAACTCCCGTCCAGGCTCAAGAACAACCAGCGCACAGGACAAGAAAAGCATCTTGAAGAGATTCTTTACTGCTTGCCACCGACTGTGAATGATTCTGAGCAACCCACTTGCCTGTCCCAAGTTGATGTGGGTTGATGTGATATCCATGCGTAGCTCTAGCTCATATTCTCCAGGTTGCAGGTGTCAGTGGTGCTTCTACACGCTTTCTGTCCAGGCTGATCGACATGAAGCGGCACGGCGAGTCTGAAATTTTCCTGAGCTTCGCACAGGTGGCCGCAGGTGCTTGCAGCCACGACGTTCCTCTAATTCCACAGCCCTTTCAGGTAGGCGGCAATGTTGCTGCTCCCTCCTCAGAGTCTTTTTGGCTCATTCCCAAGCAGGCACGGCCAAACAGCGTGACTTCAGGCCTCTGCCTTCGAGATCGCGGAGCACCCCATGCCCATGCAGGAGGGAGCCATGCCGCGGCCGCTCCACCCGAAAGATTGAGCCCCAGCACTGAACATGTTTTGAGTCGAAACACGGTGCAGACCCTGCACCTGCAAAGCAAGGCTGCACCGGATGGCAGCCCTGTGGGCCCAGCGGGAGCAAGACCGAAGCATACGCGCCCTGCTTGGACTCGAATCGTGAACGGCTGTAGAGCGGCTTTAAGTTCTTCCGTGCCACATCGAATTGCTGCTTATGTGCTCAGAAATCTTCAAGGACCATGCAGCTTCCGATCGCTCCCGGCTATACACTGCCGCCGCAGCCCTCCGTGCAGGGACATCCTGCACGTGCAGTTGAATTCAAGGTGACAGGCAGCCAGGAAATCTGATGTGTTTAGGTTTGGGAGCATCGAGCCGTTGCCCAGCCAGGAATGCAGCACCTGGGGCAAGTGCTTCAAGCGCATGGCCAAGCCCCGGCCTAATTTTCCGGGCAGTGGCATATGTAGGAGGCACCTGGATCTGAACTTGTAGCATTATCCTGGCAGCCAAGCCAGGAGATTCCAGACGTCATCGCGCAGCGTTATGGGCCGCCGCGGCAGCCGAGGCTCTGCGGGGCTGCGTGATGATGCGTGATGTCTGCAGTTTCTGATTCAGAAAAAGAGTCGTGTCCGGGAGATAAGCTCCATTCAGCTCCTGGCCAGAAATCGTAGGCCAAGGATGCAGTTCGTGAAGAGCTCGTTGCGCTTGGGGATTGCCGCAGGTGGGTCCAAAAATGGGATTTGAGTCTACGTATGCTTTGACGCGTCTGTGCGCGAAGTACGCATTTCTAATTAACCCTTGAACTCTGCATTAGGACGGGGAAATAGGTTGGAGTGCAGAGGATGCAGGGGCGAGACTGTGAGATTTGTGTATCAGGGGCCGACTGTGGGGTGCCCGACTTCCTTGTCACTCATAATATGACTATATTGACACCAAACTAAGTGCACAAGACTTTGTGCCTTGGGTACGCTAAGTCAGGTATAAGTCTACGAGTCTTTCCGACCCTGTACGTATAAGCAGTGTGCACAACGCAAGAAGGGGAATAGGTGAAGGCAGGGGGGAATTGCCTTCCTTCCTGCCTTCCACTTATTTAGGACGACGTGCTTCTGATCCAACCCCGCCCGTAAGTTCTTGAAAGCTATCTCAACGAAAGCGCAACATGGAAAGAGTCCTGTGTGCTCCTTCTTGAGGTTCCAAGATCTTCCTCCACCTCCGGCACTCCGGCATGTTGCGCCGCCATCACCAGAGGACTTCAGGAGCATTGCAAGCCGACTTGATCTGGGCTTCCTCAGGAGCTCTCCCAGGCTTTGCAGCGCGGGCCAACACAAGGAGCCATCGTGAAAGGCAGTGTGCGAGATGCTCAACTTCCGCAAATGCCAACGAGCTCCGCAGAATTTAGGCATCCCGAGACTCAGGCCGTTGAGCTTCCTAAGTGCTCCTGGCAATCCTCATCTCGCCCTGCTCTCAGCGTGGCCGAGTGTGGCCGAGCTGCCGAGCTTTAATGCGTTGATAGCGGTACCATGTGGTACTCTTTCCAGGCCTGGCTTGCTCGTCGGTGATGATCCTGATTCTCTCAAGCGGCATTCTCCTGGGTTGGAACGCCGAATTGCACCGTCGACGGGGCATTTCTTAAAATGACAGGCAAGTTCACGAGGGAACGCACGAGTCATGCCTGTTCTCAAAGCTTTCTTCGGGATGTTCGGCTGGAACGTCAACGGGTAAGTTCATTTGCCAGCTACCCAC
Organism: Symbiodinium sp. CCMP2456; assembly: GCA_905221635.1. Lineage (NCBI taxonomy): Eukaryota > Dinophyceae > Suessiales > Symbiodiniaceae > Symbiodinium > Symbiodinium sp. CCMP2456. The sequence goes on along the minus strand of CAJNDV010030874.1, from coordinate 47,512 downwards.
CTGCCTTCGCTTCAGAAGCTCATCTGTGCCTGCGTGGAAGCACCTGCAGCTTTTTCACTGAAGGGAAACCGGTCCTTCGGCACAAACAATCGAGGACGTGCTTCCAGAGCGATGGAAAAGCTTTGGACAGCTGTGAAAGAGCCGCTGAAACGTTTGAGTCCATGGGCAAAAGAGGAATCCGTGCCGAAGTTCGTGAGATGACCGTGGTCTTAATGTCAGTGCGGGTTGAGCCTGTCATCATGAGATGGGAGTGTCTCTCATTGATGCTGTGGGCACGATGCCGCAACGGACCAACTTCTACTTCCAGACGGCATGGCAGATCCTGCTTACGATGCCCAACCCTCATGAACCAGCTATCTCGCATCGTGCCATCTTTTGATAGTCGCCAACTCGGAGAATCGACGATTATCACAGTGGGTCGCGCACCTCGAGTGGTAGCTGGTGACATCGTGACAGATGAGGCAATGGTCAGCAAGGTATGTTGGCTGGATTCTGAGGCCTTGGCCGCCTTACATGCTCCTTTCCGAGGGCCGTCGCGTTAGTCACTGGACATCCTGCACAGCGGCCTTTCGTCGCTGAAGACAATGCATGCATGTATCGCCAAACGGCGATGATCATTCCGAATTCATTCCTCATGTCATTTTAAAAGCACTCTTCGCAAGCGTGCCCGCGCCACAAGAACAAGCCCATTCCCAGTTCCAGCCCAGCGCACGGCACCGGCAACAGAGCTGGATTGACTTCGACTGTGTTTTGAGTGTGTTTGTGGCCAATGGCATGTAGTGATTTGCTTGCATTGTCATCTGTTTGGTCACGCATGCTGTTCATGCGGTACCATGTTAGGAGGACTCTCCGCTTGTGTTAGTGGTCAGCCATTCCCAAGCCGAGCATAAAGAGCATCTGTAACTACATTTCCTATCGCCACCGCTGCGTGAGAGCAGATGGAACTTCTCCGAGCTGAGCTCGCCCAGGTGGAGGGGGTGCGGGGTGCGGGGACTTCAGCCTTCTTTTTCGAGTCAGTTAGCACAGGCACGGCGGCGGCAAAAGGCGGCAGAGGCCAAGCTGCGTGCATTGGAGGACGAGGCTAGGACGGCTAGGACAGTGTCAGGCCCATCGCTGAGGAGCCGAGGAGGGTCTTGTCGGTTCTGAGGCCTCCGAACTACGGCAGCTGGAGTCCGCCAAGAAGGTGCAGAGGAGTTCGTGCAATATCCAATGTTTGGCTCTGACCCGGCACCAGAGGCCGGTACGACGCCGTCAGCTCAGGATGTGGAGGTCCAGTCCCCGTGCTTGCAACATCTTACTCGTGCGACTCTTCTGGGCAGCGCAAGTCTTTCCGAAGGTGCCCCTAGTTTCAGCAGCTGGTTTGCTGCAGCTTCCTTGGCAGGAGAGTTGCATGGGCATGTTGGTCTAGGTTGACGGCCCAGAGCATAGTCTAGCTGCCAAATCTGTGCACTTGCGAGGCAGCGATGTGCACTTTCTTCGGAGGCCTGGACACTCCGGAATGAACGCTTGTTAAGATCTGCGTCGTCTGACCGTCGGGATCCTTACGCAGCCAGCTCGTAGCCTGCCAGGCTGGCGCATTGCCTTGCGAGCTTTGGCCGCGAATGGCTCAGTGCGGGTGCTCTTGGTATGCGAATTCGCGTCTCGCAGACGGGAGCTCCCCAAAATTTGGTTGTGTTGAGTTCGTATAGTGGCGGGCTCGGAGCTGTCGCCCGAGGTGCGTTGGCGTTGACTGTTGGATTTTTAAATTCTCATGGCAGTTTGGCTCATGCACTGGATACCCCTTGCATTGTCTCGCATCAGGTATGTCTACTCTTCCATTGCTCGGGCAGCGGTTCCCGAGGCTGATCATGCGAGACAGCTTACAAAAGCATGCAGACTCGGCCGAGGCGGTGGTTGCAAAGCTCCAGGAGCAAGTCGAAGCAGCCATGCGGTCAGGCTCGAAGCACGGGAGCACAAGGCTGGGTGCAGCTTGACGGACGAATACTGTCTTCCATTCCCGGCAGCTATGTTGAGGCGCGTTACACTTCAGCGTCGTTCTCTGAGCATTTGTGTGCGTGTAAGTGGTGCAGCTGGACTTGGTTGCATAGTCAGGCCTTGACCGAGACTTCCAAGCTTGCTTGTGCTCCTCTCAGTCATAGACTAGATCATCGCAATTATGCGAATGGAGTGCATGTTCACCATGGGGAGGTTCGATCTGTGCCGCATCTTGGCAGCGGCCTTGCGTGGCAGCCGAGATGTCAGCTTGGAGCTGGACCAGGTGCAGAGCAGCTGAGCGCCGAGCCGAGCCTTGCCGAGCCGAGCTGCCGAGCTCTGTCAGGTCTGGGGCGTGGCCCAGCAACAGGGAGATTACAGCCCGGTCACGTAGGTGACCCAGTTTTTTTTGCCTCCTGCACGACCGCTTACGACCGCTCCGAAGCTAAGGGCACACCGGAGCCTCAAGTCCCGACACGGCTTCTCGTCAAGAGCCGAGTCATACCCTCAGTGCTGTGGCACACCTGCCCTGCCTCCGCTCGCAGGTGCATCATGGACATCCTCCTTCCGCCTTCCTTGAGCTGCGAGAATCATGAAAGGTGCAAAGCTCGGGTCACAGGTGAAGACAGGCTTTCGCGATTGCACGTTGTGTGCAGTTGTAGGTTGAGTGCCGTGGCAATACTCTGGGGTCTGAGCATCGATCTTCATGCTATCGCAGGCCATCAAAGGGATCCTATGGCTTTCATGACGGCCTTCACAATCTCATTTGGAAGGGTGCGGCCTGGCTGAGATATCGGGCAGTAGGATGCAGTGAGCCAGAGCCTGGAGTCGGCTACAGCACTCCGAGGATCGCACAACCGACAAGGACGACTTGGTGCAGCCTGGCATCATCCAGCTGGTCCGGCACCCAGACCAACAGCTGGCACCTGCTCGGCTTGGAGTTGCTGTTGCATGCTGTTGTTGCTCGCACAGCCCGACGAGGAGCTGCGTGTGGGCCAATTATACGTGTTCCCCGACTGGGTGCCGGCCTTAATCCGTTGTGCGGTGCTTTCGGGCGCCGCTTCGAGTGGGCGGGCGCACACGCCGATTTTCTCGAGGGTGCGCGAGTGTGTGTTCGGGCTCACGCAGCCGCAACCCAGCGCCCTAAACCCTACAGTAGTGACTGTGTTACCAGCCGTGAAGTGGTCCGTGAGCGTGGACCCTCAACAAGAGTGGGCAAGACACAAAGGAGTGAACGCAGCCGGAAACTCTAAAAGGATTGCGCCAGACGGAAACCAGTGGGGCCGGTGCTGTGTAGGCTCGTAGCAGGGTGTTCTTAACCTGCGCGTTGATCGAGAAACGAGGGCTTTGAGATTTCTTAGCGTCAAGTTTCACAGGTACAGACGTTGACTTACCCCTTCGAAGGCAGCGGTGAGAGGCGCTGGATTGTAGCGACTGTCGCACTCGTTGAACAAAAAGTGTGAGACACCTAAGCTGCTAGTAGGTTGCAGGCGCAGAGTCTACAGATGCCTACAGATTGTAGTTGACTTGAGGATGTCCTGCTCTCTTGCAGACAGCACGGAACGACCCAACAAATGTCTTTCTTGTGAAGATCGGCACTCTGCCTTAGAAGTCCTTGAAGTGTCGTGTCATGTGAGTGGGCCTCAAAATTGTCGAAGAATGGTTTCAATCTTGAGCGGACAGAGGCTTGATCTGCAAACGACAGGGGACATGGAGAAAACGATTGCCAAATTTTGCATGATTGTATGATACTGTATGCCTGTTGTCCGTGGGGACCACATACTGTAGCGTTTGCTGGCTTCTGGGCAGCTAGTGGGCTTGATTCGAGATTTCAATGCCTTCAGGCAATGCTCGGTCACGCGGTGCAGCTAGTTTCGAAGATGTTGAACAGTCATTTCCCAGAAATGCATGATGCTCTGAAGGGGTAGCCCAGGATGGTGGCCATCGTGTATTGCACTCTGACTTTTCCGCTGTCCTGCTCGTATCGAAGCTGTCCAGCACTCAAGGATGAAGCGTCCCAGCGCTGCGGATGGTGCTACCACGAAACTGTCGAGCGTAAAGAGCTCCAAGAGCCGAAAGGCGGATGAAGATGGGTCTCAAGCAGTCGCAGTCTCCGTGAAGGTCGCAGAGCTGCGATCCGCTGGATACGTGGACTTCGAGACATGGCTGAAAGACTCCCGAAATGTGTACGTGGGACGCCGCGTCAGAATATTCATTCACAACGATGGAGGCAAGCGAATCTTTCACTATCCTGGGTCAAAATGGCAAAATCCATATGCAGTGGGAGCATCATTTTCGCGCCAAGATGCATGCTCGAAGTACAGATCTGCCCTTCTTGACGGCACGCTGAAAGATCCGCAGGACTGCTGCACAAGAAAGGCAGGGGTCACAGAATATCATGACTCTACTGTAGTCACAGCGCTGCAGCTAACGTTTGCATGCTGCCGAAGTTCGGCAGGACGGAGCACCGCTTCACACGAAGCTGCGAGAGCTGAAAGGTTACCAACTAGGTTGCTGGTGCAAGCCATTAGCATGCCATGCTGAGATTTTGGCCGAGTTGGCCAATTCGTGTTAGGTCTTCGTTCACCGAGCTTCAAGCGGCGGAAAGTGCTGTTGCTGCTTTGGGCTTTGCAGAGTGGAAAACTTTGCCAAGCTCTCGCTGCTGCAAGGAGGCTTGTACAGTGAGCCACCCTTGCGACCCAAACAATCTCCGCCGAAGACGATAGAGTCCGCTAGAGGTCTACCAAATCAATACATGGACCCGATTGGCCTCGGCGAGTTATCTTCTACTTAGCTTTTTGTTGTCCTCAACAAGACAATTTCTTGTGCACTGCATGGCGTGTCAGTCTCTCCTGCGCGCAGCGCAGCCGTTCCTCATGGACATGCCATGACATGCCAAGAGTCAGTAGAAGACTTCCACAACCTTTGCGAGTTCAACCCGTGCATTCTCAGCGTTTTGGGGTGCATCGGTATTTTCTTCGTGGTGATCGAGCAGGATCAAGACGGCCAGCAGATTAAGGAAATAATGTGAAGTAATGTGACATCGGCATTACGAAGCTTCCTCGAACCGGGGTACAAGGCAGAACCTGCAGATTAATCTAGCAGCAGCCGGTGGCCCAACACAAAGTCTAATTATCAATCGCGACGCGATCCAGATGTGACCTGTGCCAAAGAGCACTGCGCTAGCAAATGCCATGTTTGCATTCCCGTCCGGAATCGGTTCCGACCTCCTGGACATTAAGACAAAGTCTTTAGACCTGTTGACAGTTGTCCGCATACATTCGTAAGTCGTAAGCTGCGGCAGAGCTCTTTTAGCGGCTTGTCATTTCAGACCTGGGCGGTCAGAGATCAGAGTGAACAGTGGGTCAGGACTTCGAAGAGGCCAGAGAGCCTCCGTCACCATCCTCATACTTGGAGGATCGCAGTCCCAGGCAGGTCTGCTAAATCTTCACTCGTGAATTCTGAAAGCCAAACCGGAAGGCAAGCTGCGACACGACGTTGGGCTCGACGAGGTGGGAGTGCGAAGGGCATGATCTGGATTGAGCGTGATCTATGTGACATGAGATCCCCCTTGGCATCGTGACCCAAGTAACGGCATCCGGGAGTCTCAGCTTCACGATATTGAGGGCAGATTGACAGCTGGACGAAGTGGTGACGGAACTGTGTGCCAGGCGCTGAAGAGCAGCCCTCGACGAACAAGGCCGACACAACGAACCACATTGTGTCAGGGAAGTGTCGAGTATAGCCACGACGACATCCGCAGAGGTGCGAGGCACATGCGGGTTGGACCCTGCTCTTGCAACAGGGCATTCATGGATGGAGGCGGCCGTCATGCAACTTTGGCCACTTTAAGCTTCCTGACCTCCATCATGCCAGGCAGCCAAAGACAATGCTGCAATCGGATGGCTGAGAGGCTTCATGAACAAGTACAGGATACCGGATACCTCTCAATTTGCATGCTTCGAATCACAGGCAGCTCAGTGTAAGATACAACAAGAGTCGGAGCTTTGCTTCCACTTCTGGCGCTGGCCAGGACTCTGGAAATTCCTGCTCCTCCGCCCCTTGCTGCAGGCAGTGGATGTAGCAGAACTGGTGTCCTACTGTACGAATCAAGAGGCGACCTGGTACGGACAGAAGCCCATGGAACAGTGCCGTCCAGGACACAACTCGAATGCCCGAGTGGTCGCCTCATTGCAGATCTCATGCATGTAGTAGCATCGTAGACTGCGAGATTGCTTGGAGCTTTCGATTCCAGGGATGGGCGAGCTGGGAGGAGATTTGGAAGAAAGGTTGCATGGTGACGTTGAGAGCAGTAAGATTCGTGGAATGTGGTTCTGCTGCTTTGCCCACATCGGCTGCTTCTACGACACTTGTAAGCTTTCATGCATCGTGTGCACTGTGGATCGCCCACGGCGAAGGTTTACCGAGTTTCCCCTCTCACAGTGGTGGAATGACTCCTTTGTACATGAATGTCCAAACAAGCTCTGTTCCATGTGCCTGCTCTCCTGAAGAAGTATCCTCCATGTCGAGGTCAAAGTGCACAAAGGCCCCACGGGCCTTGACCCATAGCTTCTTGTTCCACGTAGATCCAAGAGGCCACGGCCTGCAATTCCCAACTAACCATGCAATTCAGAAGCAGTACTGCATCACCATTGCTCTCAGCTTCTTCATGGCAATCGATTTTGAGACCCCGGCTCCATGCAGTTGCTGTCGACGTTTGATGTCCTTTGCCCAAGGTCAAGGACCTTCTGTTTCCAGAGGAGGATGTAGGCGGAAGCTTGCAGAAGTTCATCTCCTGACCGCTGCTCAGATCTCCCACCATGTTTTTTGCCATCATCACACTTGACGTCGACGGAGGCCTCGAGAAGCGAGCGGAAGGGTCTCACAGGTCCGAAGAGGCGAGATGCGCTGCAGTTCTCATCATGCTACCGGAGCATCTCGCATGACGTAATCATGGTCGGAGCTGACAGTCGTGACATCAGTACAGTATCGGCTGTAGGCTGTATATAATGTGACGTTAGCCGAGATTATAAGCTGCTAGTGGTGGTTCTGTTGGCTTTGCCCTTTCTGTTCAGTAGCAGCAGCAGTGGTGCAGTTAACCGCTACAGAGCAAAGCTAAAGTCACGGTTGCCCTGAATTGCAGGGGCCTCAAGGCCTTTCCAGGCCATCCTCGCTGCCTCCCGAGGACTGGTTGCAAGTATATATATATATAAAAATAAATATATATATATATATATATATATATACAATGTATATAAGTAAATAAATAAATAAATATATGTATATATATATATATGTATATGTATTTGTGCAAGAGAACTCTTTGTGTATTATTTGACCCGTGGCCTTGTGCCGTTTCGTATTCCTGATTCCTTATTGCTTAGGCCTTAGTTTGAAAGCTTTTAAACCGTTTAAAACGTTTAAAAGCTTTGGGGCTCTTTTTCCAAACTTTTACACGCTTTGGGCGTCTTTCCAAGTTTCACAAGTTTAAAACTTCTATTTTTCTAAACTTTTTTTACTGTAAAAGCTTTTAAAAGCTTTAAGCCTTGCCCAACTCACACTTGAGCCTTAGAATCTTTAACTTTTGAGGGGTGATGAAAGTATTATATAATTATAAGGGGTCCCGGGGTCTGGTGTCTTGCTTGCCGCAGTGTCAGGGTCAACCCTGAACGGTTTATAAAAACTAGAAACAACCTAGACCCTAAAATCTAAACCCTGCTTTGCCTGCCTGGTGCGAGAGTCAGGGTCAACCCTGAGCCCTATACCCTAGACCCCTAATCTAATCACATAGCCCTGACTTTAATCCATACAATCAAGCCTTAAACCCCCCCCCCCCTCCAAAGCTCGCCCGTCTTCGACTTCGACTACCTCTTCGCGCCATGCGCCAGACGCCTCAGAGTGCGGACGTTTAGAGTACAGGGTCCGTTCACGGTCAAGGTGCGGCCGGCCGATTAGGCACCACAAGGGCTGGTGGAGCGAAAATAAACACGGGGGGCTGGGGGTGGGGTCAATCATTTTTGAACAATCACTCAAGAGCCTAAGTGTTTGATGATATTATTTTGGTGGAGAAAAAAATTATGGTGGAGGTTGATGCGATGGTGGAGGGGCCGAAGAGGCACCATCACCAAAGCAAGGTAGGTAGAGGGGCCGAGCAGGCACCAGCACCTGGGTGGGTGGTTAAATAAATACGGTGGGCAGGGGAGGGGGGGGGAGTCAATAATTTTGAACAATCACCCAAGAACCAAGTTCGATGATATTATTATTTGGGGTGAAAAGTTGATGGTGGAGGGGTTGATGCGATGGTGGAGGGGCTGAAGAGGCACCATCACCAAAGCAAGGTGGAGGGGCCGATTAGGCGCCACCACCAGGAGGAGGGGCCGATTAGGCACCACCACCAAGGCTAATAGGGGTACCACACTTTCTTTCTGTCGTGGGGTAGCCCCCAGGGCAAACTCTCGCCAATTTTTTGCCATGACTTTTTGGGAGGGTTGCCGCAGCTGGCAGGGGGCAAACTGGGCTCGGGATCTTGGTGTAGGGTCCGATCCGAAAAATGCGAATCATATGTATTAGATTGTATTAGTATCTTTCTTGATTTCGTGGGGTAGCCCCCAGACAAAACTCTCGCCAATTTTTGACCATGAGTTTTGGAGAGTTTCTGCAGCTGGGGGCAACCGTTGCTGGGGGATTGTTTGGCGTCGGGGCCGGACAGGCACCATCGCTGTTGGGTGGCGCCACATACATATATGCAGCATCGTGGCTGAGTCCAGTGTAAGCTAATGGAAAACTACAAACGGACATGTTTGGCGCTTGCGTCTGCTGTGGCGACGTGCAACTCCTGGTCCTTCAAGGCCAATAGTTACGAAACCCCGCGACTGTCGCAAGCTGAAGTGTTTCGAGACGTAGTCATCTCACTACAATCAAATGGTGCATGGCAATTATGGGGCAAGAGAGTTGCTGGCGCAATGCCGCAAAGCGAAATGCCGCACCGTTTGGCGATGCGATCACGTTGCGGCGTGTCCTTGCGGCATGCGGTCGCACCAGTGCGGTGTTAGCAATGCAACGAGAGAGCCGAAGAGGTCGCCAAAGCATTGCCAAACAGCTTGCCAGCAAAGGGATTTCATCAGGTCCAATGTCTGGCCTCTGACGGTGCTTCCCTGCTGTTGTATTCAGAAATGCGACGCATCATGCCTAGCCTGCAATGTCTGTGCCTTGATCCTATCCATCTTTCCATCGTGGCGTGGGAAGGATAGGCACTAACAGTTTAGTATAACATTTGCAGTAGATTCAGTAGATAAAGCTTCCTGCCAACAAGGTATGCGACGTGGAGGAAGAAAACACCTGGCGCAGTGTTTCTTCGCGAGCTTTTCCACAAGTTCTTTGCGATTGACGACCGTGCCCGTGCAGATGCCTTCGGTGCTTTTTTATCATGGGCATGAAAACAGGCGTCTGGTCACAAGGAAGTTCGCGCAAGGGATCTAATTGAGTCCGGTGCCATGGTGAACAGTCGCGCGGAAGACATGGTGCGGAACCTAGACTCGTCGGTGCCATGCCGAAGCCGTTTGGAGCACATCGAGGCACTGGCCGCGTTATCCGCTTGCCATCAGGAGGCCAGGACGATATCAGCAGACGAGTAGCTGGTTCCAGCCAGAAGATCAGTCAGATTCTCTGGTGCTCTTGCTCACCAGAAAGAGTCGAGTGGCTGTTTGACAACACTCGATTGCGACATGAAGCGAGTCCGGTCGTGATTTGGAAAGCATAGCGGCATAGCAAATGCAGTCTTGCATTGATGTTTGCAGCAACATTATTGTAGCTTTCTGGCTTGCTGCCATGACGATCGGACCTGGTGCTGCTTCCGGAACAAGCTCGAACAAGGCTTTACATGCTGAACTTAAGAGTTGGTTTGCTCAGACGCAGCAAATGCATCAGGGCACCTTAATTCTGAAATTGCGGGTGCTTAAATCTGCGAAGCAATTACCGCATTTTATTGCACAGAAGCATCCGACTTTGAGTCAGATGTCAATTCAGCTTTTTATTGTACGGCTTGTAGCTTCCTCCATGTGGAGAGATGTAACATGGACTGCTTGGTGTAAAACCAATGTCGAACATGACATGGTTGCCAAAGCAAAGCTAGAGTGGAGGAAGTTGAGAAAGTCAGCGCGTGGATCAAGAAAAGAGGCGTGCCACAAAGCCTCCGAGAGCTGCCCTGTCGCAAGAAGCGTGCTGTGTTCACAATGGAAAGAGTGTCTGACAGCTTCTGCCTGCTTTTGAGAAGCACGCACCAGATTGGTTGTGTGTACCGGCGTTCGGACATTTGCGGCTTGAGAAATGGCAACGTCGGGGTTTAAGGTTTTTTTAGAGTATTGCGGGGTTTAGGATTAAGGTTTGAGGAAGATATAACCCAACTGATTGTATCAGTTGCCTCGAGTGGCTAGAGTTTGCGAGGCCCCAAGCTTTTTGGGTGTTTGGGATAAAGCAAGACTCTGACATTCTAAACCTTAAACTTCAGGCCCTATACAAGCTTGAAGCAGTCCCAACCTGTCGAGCTCTCAGGGCTCAATCGTGAGTAAGGTTGCCGGTACATTGTATGCTAATGGTGCTGCAAGTGCTTAACAAATACAAGCATTTGTTGAAGTGCTTGTTTGAAGCGACTTGTGCAAGAAGCGCGTCACCCGGGTTAAGGCGTGGGCACGTGGGTTGGGAGGTTGATGTCTGGCGGGATGCCCTGGTCCTGGTGTTGGGTGAGATTGCTCGGTGGCTTCACATGAAAAACGCTCACGCCAACCGTGGGGGAAATTTGGCCAACAAGGATGATTGGCTTTACAAATGCTTGGCGAAGTCCGTTAAGATCAAAAAGGTTCGCGACAACTCTGCCATCAATGACTTCGTGAAAGAGTCGATCCGGTGTCGAGCCATTGCCGTGGTATCATCACGATTTGGCAGGCATGGGTTTTTCAAGGCATGGGTTTTTGTTCGACGGCCCAGTCCCTACCGAGGTGCTCCCTTATCACTTTTACGGTTACAAGAACAAACTCAAAAGCTCAAAACATCGGTGCTGGCGCAGAGAGTTTCCAAGATGGCAAACGTTGCCAAATCTTCAAACTTATGTTTCAAAGCTGACTGACGCGATGCTGAAGGAATGTTGCTCGGTGGGTGCGTTTCTTGCTTGCACATGAAAAAGGCCACACTTTGTTTTAGGTTCAATCCTGGTATATCCTGGTAATTATTTGTCGAGAACAACTGAAATTACCTTGTCTTTAGTCATGGCCGTTAAAGTTTACAAGACTGCAAATCTTGACTGACCTTGCGCACCGCTTAGGTGGGTCACTAGTTGAGCTGTTTGGGCCCGGCGTACATTTTTGGTGACGGCACCCTAATTTCCAGGAGCTATTGCAACTCAAAGCACGTTGTAACGGTCGACGCTATTTTCGGCAGATTTGGAAAGGCTCTATAGCAGACCATGAGGTCAGACATCTAGTATGTGAAGCTCGCCAACACATTTCGAGTCGCATGCGGCGGGCGACTTTCCAAAAAATTGCTGGCGACATCACCTCCAAGCACGTTTAAGCCCAGGTCGCCTCGCAGAGAAAGGCAAGCACGCAAACGAAGATTTTACATGAAAATCCCTGAGCATGCTTTGAGCACGGGAGCTCAAAAGAGGTTGAACATAATGAGCTTGCACATGCCTTGGGTGCGAACGGCCCCCGGTACCTAGTCCAATTCGTTGGGTGTCGCAATATGAGCTATGAATGCAGTGTCATGGGCATGTTGTGCAAACCATGAACACATACGTTACTGCCTTGCAGATCGTAACAATCTTTTTCAAGTGTTCGCCTCAAGCGCAACTTTGTGGCTCAGGACTGATCTCAAAGCTCAAGACTGCCATTAGCCCAAAACCTACGACGTAGGTTGTGTGCTTACGATCCAAAATAGTCGCGCCCTTCCCCCCCTGCACAGATCATTGCGACAAGTAAAAGTGCTTGTGACAGTGTGCCTGCAGAGGAAGAATAAGGAAGAGCGTTGCCTTGAAAGTGGAACCCACGTCAACACCATCTACAGGCCAAGCTATCAAGCAACCACATCTATATCAACAAGCTCGGTGAGGTGTGTGTGCCAACATCATCAATTACACACCCTCACTCATTCACACGAATTTACGGGTCACACTTTCCATAAAATACCGTTCCGCATATATATATATATATGTATTCTCCCCAACTTCATCTCAACATGACGGCCTGCCTGTGGCAGTTCCGGAGGACAGTCGTGGAATGGCAGCCGCGCGCACGCTGCCAAAGCGAACGTGTCGTGCCAAGTGCTTGCAGTACTTGGATGCAGATTTGAAGACACCTTCAGACGTTGGCTATAATTATGAGGGTTTCGTCGCAAATCCTTGTGACTGTCGCAGCCTGCTTCTGATGCCTGCTTTGCGTCGCCATCACGCAGCCTGCATTTACGAGCTGCCTCGCGCCTTTGGCAGTTTGACAAGATCTGCCGAGGAAAGTGCGCTGCCGCAGCGTCGGTGGTGAGAATGCGCCAACCGAAGAAATTGCTGCAGCGGCTGGCTCAGCTGCTCAGAGTTCACAAGTTATTTGGGTAATTAGGTACGTGTGGCACATGAGGTTGATGAGGTTGATGTCAGTACGTACAATCGATGGCAACAGCATGCAGTCGACATCGGCCGCCATGCTCGCCGTCATAGCCAGACTGATAGTATTTCCAGCCCGTTATAGCCGTCGTCATAAGATCACAGCAGAGCACAAGCCAAAGCTGAGGCAAGAGTCTTCGTATTTGCGGATTTTAGCGTAAAATGAGAGCTTGGGATTGCGGCTGATTGGGGCGTTTCGAGCCAGGCTGTTGCTCGGGCTCGGCGGCGAACCCTGGAGCAGAAGCGACGACAAGCACAGATCTTAGATTGACATCTGCTTTGGTTCCTTTGGTTCTTCTGATTGCTAGAAGTGCCCTTCTGCTATGCATTCTGACTGTTATTGCTCGCCTTTCAACCCTGCCACTACTGTCGGTGTTACGACTTGGTGCTATTTTCCTCGTATCTCTTCAGCGACCGCGACTACAATCTTGTGCCGTGAATATACATAAGAGGTAGACAGTGACATGCAGTTGTTTCATTGCAGGCAAGGCTCTGTGCTAATCAGGGATTCTCGACAAATTCTGGCGACAAGGCGCAAGTGCCCTCATTGCATGCTTCACAATGCTTCTTAGTGTAACTTGCAGTGACGGTTCGAAAAAACGTCTGTGATGTCGGGGATGTTGGTGCAGCTGCTGTGGCTCGTGCTGATGTTTTAGCTTTGCAGATGTTGCAGCTCTAGTGGTTCTGGCCATCGAAGTGCCAGCTGTTGTTGTCCGAGTGGCTGTTGCCGTGCTCCCGCAACTGCTCCTTCTCCTCCCGGTGCTGCCCCTCCTTGCTTGCCTTTTGTTTTACTGTTGTCGTCTTTCGTGTTCCTGTGTCGACGGCGACATGCGCTCGATAGTACGCAATCATAGAGATTGGAGCCAACCATCGCGAAAGCGCAGACGGGAACATCTCTGCATGCCATTGCTCGAAGTGAACTACTGTAAGTGTGAAGTGAAGAGTTGTACGAACATGACGGCCAAAATGCAAATTCAGATGCAACGACACAATAAAGCATGGTGATCCAGCCGCCCTGGAAACATCCTCGAAATTGAATCCCGACTTGTGCAGGAGACATAAGTCTTAAATCGAGGGCTGTTTCAGAGACACTTGCTTAAGAGAGCCCACAAATTATCAGATTCGTGCGCGTCGGAGATCGTGTGGTTTATCCGCCGTAACGGGGAGTCGCTTTGGCTCACTGGCAATGCTTCGTTTTTGGTTTTTCTCCCTGAGGCCCAGGCCGATGAGGCCGAGGCCCGGGCCTGGAGACGCGAGGCACGGAAGACGAAGAGAGCGGGCAGCGACTAGCAGCGACCTTCTTTTTTTACGGAGTGCGGTCTTTAGCGAGGGAGTGTGAGGTGGTCTTCGGGTCTTGCCAGCACTGTTCCTTTCTGCGCAGCGCTACGGCAAGCGAGACGACCGCCTTGCTCGTTTCATCCTGGAGGAGCAGAAGGCTGCGGCCGGCACTGGGTTTGGGGATGTTTGGGCGGGCAGTACGGCACGGCAGCTTAGTGTAGATGACATGTTCGATACTTGTTTCGGCGGGAGATGGCGGGAGATTACATGTTCCAAGTGCACAGTCCAGCCGCTGGGCAGGCGCAGTCAGTAAAGTGCGAGGCGAGATCGAAGAAGAAGGCGCGGATGTCCACGTTACCAAGAGACATGGTCAACGTGTAAAATACCTGGATATCTTCAATTAGGTGGTAAAGGCCCCGTGCATGATGCATGCGACACCAGCATGCGACAAGTGGTTATATTGCATAAACAGCGTGGTACACACTACGAGGCTCCTAATGCCTCGTGCGTCGAGGGTGAAGACAATTGGGTAAGGTTCACGCCAAGATTCCAAGATCGCCCAATATTGCGTGCTCCTGCTGTGGCGTGGTGCGCAGTTGACCCTCATTTCCCATGATGTACACACTTCCGGTTCGGTCGCATCCTCCGGAAAAATATTATAACTGTGACTTGTAAACTCTAAAATCTCCAATATTACATTGGGCGCCCTGACAATCCTCAACACCCACCGTCACCCACCAGACAAGGCGGAAAGCATTGAAGTAAGCTTGAAGAGTGCCCGTAGAACGCTGAATCCCACAAGTACGGATGGGGAGTGAAGGATTTTGGTAGGGTGCCCTGACAACTGGCGGTTTCCTGGTGGTCTCCCGGGTTTGATGGTCTTGTCGTGGTGTGGTGGCATCCTTAGGGGGGTACAAGTGCTTCTTGCAGTGTTTGGGGATCTACGATTGCAGAGTTTACCCGATCCAAGCCCCAGACCGGACAGACATCCTTGGCATCGTTGGCCTCCCAGGCACAGAAGCTCCCCAGTGGAAGCTGTTCGCTTGGAGCAGCACTTGGTTTCGCTGGGGTATGCCTTTTTCCCTGACCTGAGAAAGCTCCTGGAGTCTCACTGAGGCGCAGGGCTGGGTCTGGACACCGCTCATCTGGATCTGTTGCTTGCTGAGGGTGTTCCTTTGCTGCAACTGGCTGGTCTGTTTTTTGCTCATTTTACGCCTGAGTGCAGATGCATCGCTATGACTATGACTATGAGAGTACGTGTGCAGCACCCTGAGGACGTGGATCTTTCCTTTACCTGATGCACATGGTCAGATCTGAGACTTGTCGGGTAGATTGCTTCGGCAGAGTCTTGGAGCCCTCCCTCCCTCCCTCCCTCCCTCCCTCCTTCCATTTCCGTATGTCTCCCACATTCTCAATCTTGCTACTGTTAGTACTCCGCAGACTGTGTTTCCGGAAAAGCTCAAAGGCTTGATAGGATATGTTGCGTGCTCTTACTTTCAGATCAGATCGCTTGCAGAGCGCTTTACGACTTGTTTTGCTGCCGTTTGCCCAAGTGGAGAAATTGTCCTTACAGCTTCGTCGGAAGAATTCCAGAGCAACCCCACATTTCCGTACATCACTTGATCTGCTGTGCTAGTAGTTGGTACTTCAGGGTGGCGTATTGAAATTCTGAAACGTAGTTCCCATCGGGGGCACTTACGAGAAGATGCCATGCAGCCATGGCATTGGACCTGGGACGGCAGGCCCAGGCTGCCCGCTGCACGAAAAACAGACAGATGTCAAGAAGCATACTGTACTTGCTTCATCTCGATCCAGATTTTGAAAGGCTTCATTGCACTGCAAGCAGAGTTGCGTACTGCAGACCAGGCGGAGCATAGCTGCAACTGGGAGTGAGTGAGTTGCTCTGAAGGCCTACCGGTCGTCACAAATGCTTAGAAGCCAACCTGCGGCACGGTGTCCCCCGGACACGTCCGGTGTGGCGGGCTCAGGTTCTTCAGTGGGTCTGTGTCCGTGCAATGTGGGCTTTGTCGCAGAGCATGCAGCAGTTATTGCATTTCTGTAGCTGTCATGTTGCTTGCTGGAGATTGCCAGGCACGGCGTGGACAACACCCTGGGCCGAGGTAAGCTACGTTCGCTCTGAAATTGCATGTAAAAGCAGCTGGCTGTCGTCCCAACATTCTGCAACACTCTTCCTGGCAAAACCAACATCCACCCTGCAATACATGGTGCACCTGCAAAGAGAAACTGGTACGGTGATGCAGTGGCCCGGCATGCTTGTGCCCTTAGCACATGTGCTGTGGCTGGAGGCTGTCGGTGCGACGCGAGCTGCTGTCGCCTTGCTTTGTCGGCCTGCCAGTGGTGTGGATCTGCCACATACGATTGCAGAGGCCCGGCTGTCACCCACCGCAGTTCAATTGCACGGATGCATCGTGAGCAACAGCATTTTAGGAAGTACACGTAAGACAGATGGCTTCCTTGGCGGCGTGTCCGGCTGTCGACGGACTCTCCAGTCAATTTTTGCGTCACAGCGTTTTAACATCCGCTACAGCAGGTATGCTGTCCCACCGCACAGGCAGCGGTCACGCTCTCAGCTTGACACGTCGCCAGGGCATCACAAGCATTGGCATTCCTCCAAGGCTGCGTCCGGCCGCTGTCAAGACAAAAGGCTTCGAGGTTGGACCTGGGAGCACCTTGACTTTCCCCCGTGACAGACAAATTTGCGGCACCTGCGGTTGGCCCTCCCTTAAAGATTCCGACGTGATGTGAGCTGGATCAGCATCCATTTCTTTCTGCCCTTGCCATGTTGCGCCTCTCTTCTCTGCAAACCACCGATTCCTGTCCGGTGCGCCGTGCCAGTCGCTCCTTGAAGGGTTTAAGGGTTTTAGGACTCCCACTCATTTCAATTTTTGGCTCCCATCATCTCTGCTAATTCTCCTTTCAGGGTCAGTTACGGATTCTCGGCAGCAATCGGTCGCTCCATTTGGGGTTCAGTGGTTTGGGGAACCAGTCGCATCTTCGGGGGGCTGTGGGTTTGCCGATCATCTCTGGGCGCTTTTCGGGTTTAGGTCTTCATCCAAGCACTCCTCGTAGGGTTTGGCAGTGCCTGCCGTCATTTCTGGTCTTTTGTTCCAGGTTTGGGGCGCCTGGAGTTTCCGGAAACCCGTCATGCTTTTCTGGGTTTTTGGTTTGCCACCCATCATCAGCAGGGTTTCTGCATTTGGGCAACCAGGAGGGCAACCAGGGGTCATTGCCAGCCCTTGATAATGATCAAAGCATCTTAATGATATTAAGCCAGCTTAGACGCCAAACCGTGAGAGACCTAGCAGTCGAAACCCAACAGTGGCTGGAGCGCGATTCATCAAGTTTTGGAACGCTACTCCGGGGACGCGGCTACACCGGGACAGGAAACGTTGTGATTCACACGCCGCAGCGGGAGCCGTGGAACCACACCCACCACCACCACCTCTGCCAATGCCAGTGCTACTGCCACTGCCTATAGCACCACTACCACTACGGCTACTAAGACGACGACTGCTACCACTGCTGCCACTCCTTCTACTCCTACGACGACGACGACAACGACGACGACGACAACTACTACTA
>CAJNDV010030874.1:0-29915 GCA_905221635.1 Symbiodinium sp. CCMP2456 | reverse complement strand
CTACTACTACTACGGCTGCTACTACTGCTACTGCTGCTGCTACTGCTGCTGCTACTACTACTACTACTACTACTACTACCATTACTACTACCTTTACTACCACTACCACCAGTACCACCATCACCAGACCACACCACCACCACCATCACGACAAGGACGACGACGACGACGAACTATTACAAATTACTCCTAGTACTAGGAGTAGTACTAGTACTAGTACTAGCATCACTACTACTACTACTACTACTACTACTCCTCCTCCTGCTGTTGCTGCTGCTGCTGCTGCTGCTGCTGCTGCTGCTGCTGCTGCTACTGTTGATGCCCAAAATCCTGCATGACTTACATCATCGCTCATATCTCATGTCGCATTGTCCACTTCCCCGCAACCCCTCAATTTCAATGTTGCATCTCCATGGGGTCATGCAGGATTTAGGGCATTCGCGCAAGGCCTGTTTGAGAGCAATATTAAAATTAGGGGTAGCAGGGGAATCGTGGCGATGCTGAAAGGCATGCAGGATTTAGGGCATCAACCGTACTGCTACTGCTACTGCTACTGCCACTGCCACTGCCACTGCCACTGCTACTACTACTGCTACTACTCCTACTGCTCCTACTCCTACTACTCCTACTACTCCTACTACTACTACTACTACTACTACTACTACTGCTGGCCACTGGCCACACCCCCCACTCCCCTTTGCAACCACCTATCGCTTAAACCTTTCGGCAAACAGAAACAGGGAACAGCCCGGAGGACATCTCACCGATTCAGCCTGAACACAAGGGGGGGCTGCGAAGCAGTTAACTGTAACCTTAGAATGCGAAAGGAATCATCATCATCATCATCATCATCATCATCAACGCAAGGAATCATCATCATCATCATCATCATCATCGAGTAGGCGCGTACACTTCTGCCATGGCTGATTCGAATACCCGGAGCGCAAGCCCACTAGCTTTTTTGAATATAATCTTCAACATTTTGGACATGCCTGCTACTGCTGCTGCTATTGCTCCCGCGACTAATACTGTCATGAGTCGGCGTAAGGCTACTGCGATGGTTTGCTTACATGAACGGCAGTTCTACTGAAACAGAGCCAAGGTGCCAAAGGTGGCGGTATTGCCGATGCCGACGGCAACCACCCTCTCACACGAGCGGTTTCAGATCTAGAATACGGACGATGGAGCGATGACAGATTCCGGTCGCTTGTCATGAAAGCCTACCTCCAGATCGAAAAATATGACACTCTGGATGCCGTGCTTTGGATCGCAGTAATTGTTGTTTCATGTTTTTATCGGAACAAGCACTGAACTGGACATGAGCAGGCCCGAAACAGCATTGGCGAGCTTAGTGACAGCATGAACAGTACAGACTGGACCCGACTGGAAAGGGAGCCTTGTCTAAGCTGGATGCCATGTCCTGAAACGCCAAAAGCCTTGGCCCGGAAGTGGGACGGAACCACAGCCCAAACTGTGTCATCGACCACCACTGCAATCGGACCCGGGATAATTGAATTGAATGCTTCTGTCGTAAAGAACGTCAGCGCTGCGGGTGCCGGAAAAGACTCTGGCGTCAAACCTGCAACGGGTACGCGATGCAGAGTTGAAGCTTCCAGTTCAGTGAAGGTTGAGCATCCAAGCATATGGGTAGTTCTCTAAATTAGGGTCCCGTTTTAGGAACCCTAAAAGGGACCCTAATTTAGATAACTCCCCATATCTAGCAGCAAGAGATGTTTACTTGCTGTAAGACCCTGCTGTTGGTATGGACCGACTGCAGCTGCTAAGGTATATAGTCAGTTTCAGTATGGCCTGACGAGGGTTCCACCAAACAACTTCCAGAACCAATGTCGATACCATGTGCACAATGTTGGATAAGATTCGGATGCGACTGTCGGGCAGATGTGTCGTTACGATTTGGCTGACAAAAAGATTTTGCTACGCTTTTGAGGTTGTGTTGCCATTTGGGGTTCAGGTTGGGGCCTGGGGCTTGCTCTCGAATGGCTTGTGTGTGGCCGAAAGGCGGGCGCAGGTGGTCTGAGAGAGTGCAGAACAAAACAAACCGTATCAATATCGTAGCTGAATCGTAGCTTCGCTGGCCCCTTGCTAGTTCGATACTATCTTGATGCGGCTCCTAAACGCTTTCGAGACGATTCTTCGTGGCAATCATAATCGCGTCAGACTCGTATCAAACTCGCAGCCGAATCGCATTGAAGTCGTATCCCGAATGCGGGACATCCTCATCGAGGTCGTATCCCGAACATGGGCGATCCTTTCCAGGCCACATCCAGGTCGCAACGAGATCGCATGCAATTCGACTTGCGATCGCAACTCGTATCACAGTTCAAGTCAACGCCATATCAGAAAATACAGCCTTCGACTGCTTTGAAAGTCCCGACGACAGAACATGCGAAAATCTGAAGTTGTTTTTTCGAATGTCACGGACAAACCACAAAAGGAACATTCAGGATATCAGCACAAGATCAGGCACCAGCAACTCTCATGTTGCCCCCCCTTCGCTTGCAGGCATGTTCGGGAAGAGTCATGGAGCCACCATCAGCTGCCCGTGTAGAGATGTGTGGAGGACAACGTCCAACAACGAATAGCGCGCTGTACTGTTCTGCGTTCACTTTTAACACTTCATATGTACAACACGGCTAAGCACTAAGCATAGAAGCACGTCTGCATCTTCCTTCCCAAACTGCCTTCCCATGCAACAGTCCCCTCTCCTCTCCATTTCAAGGCAGTGATGCCGACGCTGCTCGAGGAGATGACTCGAATGCCCCGGTCTCATAAATTAGGGCCTAGGGTTGGCCTCCGTGACAGAGGCGGCTTTGCTGGTCTGGCCGAAATGCTGTTGTTGTAAGGTCTTCCTCTATCTCATATGGGAGACAGCTGTATATGATCCTGGCAAAGTGGCGAGAGCTCTGCAAGCAGCGAGGCTCTCGCGTTGCATGATTCCCGGCCTTGACAGAACCGACGAGCTTGTAGAAGAAACGAGCATGTGTGGAATCACAAGATGCATGACCTCGGTCTTGCGAAAGGGATCTTGAACATCGAAGAGAGCGGGTGCCCCGGTCGTGAGCATCATCAGGCAGGCAGGCACGCAATACCTCTCTGGACGAAGGGCTTTCATAGAAGAACGTTCAACCGGCGCTAAGGAAAAGCTCCAGAACTTATGGAAGAGAAAGCATCCGGACTCAAGTTATGGCTTGCTTTCGCAGGTGCAGACGACTTGGTGTTTTCTGTTTCCTTTTCTGGTGTTTCTTTGCCGGCCCTCCTGAGGAATCAGGACACACTGATGGGCTCCAGTTACTGTCCCATGATAGCTTTCGTGCACTGAAGGCACCGGAGCCTCTCTGCTGGCGACAAGTGGCAAACGTTGGTGGCTTGACGGTCGTGGCGGCCGAGCTGATGTTTTGGAAGGGTACCGCTGACATCAAGGACGACGGTATGCAAAAGCTGCTACAGTAGGTGAGAAGGCATCCATCAACAGCACCGATGTTCTGCAGGACGTCCGAGGCCGAGCCAGCAGGGGATTTGCTGCTCAGTCCGACGGCTTCACGATTTCTGAGGAGTGCAGTGACCGGATTCATGGACGTGCGGAGCAATGCTCACTTTCTGCAGGAGCTGAGATCCTGTGGCAAGCGGGACCATGAGCCACCTGCTGCAACTTCGGACAATGTCGTCAGAGTCCTCTGAGTGTTCCGTACTTGTGTGAGGCTCGTGGGGGCGACTCTCAAGTCTTTGGTGCAAGACCTTTCGGAGCTTTTGGACGACAACTCGGGCCCGATTCGACTCCTCATGCCACAGGTCTGCCGGCGTCTGCGAGAGAGCTCAATCGACCTGTTGAGCCAGTGGAGCCCCACATCAGGACACCGCAAAGGCTGTTTCGCAGAAGCACGTCGAGGACTGATTCTGCTGACTGTCCCTCAGCACTGTTCAACTACCACCACCGATTCTCATGAAATTGAATACTCGACGCGGCCATCTGAACGACCGGGGAATGCAGTGTTCGAAAACCATCGTTGACTGTGCGATAAGCACCCAAGTAAGATCAAGCAAGCTGTTCAATGCAGCCCCGCCAATAACAAACACCTAGGGAACCATTCAATAACATCCCGCCTCGCCGGTAAATGCTTTGTGAAGAGTAGCTGTTTGGAGGCAGCCTGAGGCACCTCCTAATTGTGCAGACCGCGCCACGGCAGGACTTGCTCATTAGCCTTGCAGGGCGGCTAGAGGCCTCTTGGGAAGAAGCACAACGCGGAGATGTGCAGTGAACTGTGGGATCAGAAATTGAACTGCTCTTCCAGAAACACCTTGCAGGTGCAGGCGTACTCAGGCTCTCCGACCTGGGACCAGTTGGTGTCTGAAAGCCATGCGATGGTCAGACTCCTACATGTTGTTCAAGTGTACATGTGAGTGTGTCACGTGCGCCTTCGTTTCCTTGACAAGTGGGAGGTCTTGCTGTACCACAACGCGATAGTGCCTGCGAGCTCAGAATGCTGGACTTTGCCTGGGGAGGCCACTTGCGGACGGAGGCCTCCTGCCATTGGGGGTGTGCTTCTTGAGGCGGCTGTTGAAAACAGACTCAGACATGCGAGCGTCGCACTAATCAGCTCTTTACATGTACTTCCGGTGGTGCACCTCAGACATGACAAATGTATGCCGCTCAATTGAATGTGTCATCCTCCCTACCTAGTAGTCAGCGATCTCGAAGCTGTATGCAACGCCTTGCGAATCAGCAGCAGTCACCTTTGGTCTGAACCCCTTAGCCTCCCAACCTTCACAGTGTTCCAAGGTCACGCCGCTCAGTCATGAACCAGCGCCAACGGACATGAAAGCTTTGAAGACACCGGATACAACCATCAGACAGCCAAGGGTTAGGTTCGCTCGCAGCAAGTCATGCTTCCGAGCATCAGCACATGACACAAGCTTCAATAATGACGAAGCTGCAGTATCTCGAACGAGGCAGAGGAGATCTTTGACAGTCATTTCCGGACGATTGGACATTGAACTCGAACTACAGACGAAGAGCTGCGAACACTGTAGAGGGAGGGAAAGGGCAAGAGTCGAGAAGAAGACCTTGATACCGACGATGCTGTGCTACCTGTATGCGAGCTGCATATGTTGAGATCGCAGCATCTGTTGAACCCCCGAAGGGCGATCAATGCAGCGCCGGTGCTGATGCTTTCAATCCTCCAACATGGTGCTCCTTGGAACAAAGTTGGTTTCCTTCGCTAAGCGCCAGTCACGGCGGGAAGGTTCAACAACCAGGCCTCCCCTCAAGACATCCGCAATGGCTAGGCTGAATCTGCAGTAGCTCGATTTCCAAGCGCTCGGGCTTCGGAAAGGCGCAGTCTCAGGAAGGTTAAGGTTTTGGGGCAAAGTGGGTGGTCTTTTGGTGACCTCGTGTGCGATTGCTAGCCGCATTTTGCTTGCAATCCGAGGTTCGGATGAACATGCCAGGCTCCGATGTTGACGCTCGTGCTGTGTATTAGCAATCCCGACAAGTTCCATGAACAGGTACTTACAACAAGATGGCTCGCTGGCTACAACAAGCTTACAACACCGAAATGGACTCGGAGGACTTCTGCCCACTGTTCCTGCAGATCTAGCACACGGTCTTGTGCCTGTTACGTTCATCGTGTTGGGGTGGTAATCGTAGCAGCACGAGCAGCAGGAGGCAACAGGCAGCAGGCAGCAGTGCCGGCCTACACGGTATGGGCTTGTGTAGAGACAGGAGGAGCAGCAGCAGCAGTGGCAGTGGTGTAGTAGCCGTAGCACTGGCACTGGCAGTGACAGTGCTTGCGGCAGTCAGTCACAGGAGCAGTAGCAGCAGCAGTAGCCGTGGTAGCATCTTCGTTATCGTAGATGTTGTCGAGCACGACGAGGCCAGGCAGGGATCGGAGGAGGAGGAGACACAGCAGCAGGAGTTTCTACTTTCCTTGTCGAGATGGGCATCAGCACTAAGAAACGAAATCAGTACCGCCACCGAAACTGCTCATGTCCTTTCCCACACATCAAGTTGAGACACCAAAGCATGCTTGCAACATAGTGCTGCTAATGTGGCAGGAGGAGGAGCCCCAAGATTTCTTCTCGCAGCTGTCACAGGCTTTTGTCTCCTCGCGCTTAGGCTGCAAAGGATAAGTGCCGAGTCTTCTCGATGTCTACAGTCAGCATACCTGAGGCTTGGCGAAGATGCTCCAAATCTTTTTGACTTGAGGTGTGGTCTTACAGTGACACGCAAGCCACGGAACAACGTCATCACGACGCTGCAGGGCTGTGGCACGTGGATTGCCCTGTGTTTCAGGTCAAAGACTTCGGCTGCCACACGCTTCCTCCGCACGAAGCTTTACTTGGTCATTCGCAAGGCCCTACCAGAAGCATGTGGTGCTACCTCTTGTGCCTATTGCCGGATGAAAGGTTTCGGTTTCAGGCAGGCAGGCAGACAGACAGACAGACGGTACGCACTCGCGCACACACGGGCGTACCGACAATACTGTGGACTCATGTATGCACAAGCTAAAGTTTGAATGACCCTGTATGGCAATGCTGGAGGCGTATGGCAATACGTGGACGAAGCTTACGACTCCAAGGCCACGCTGGCTCCGACTGAGTTTGCGCGGCACTCGAACAATGACGCAGGTTGCAGCAGCTCAAAGCCGGCGAGAAAGAAGCCAAGCTGCTGCTCCGAAGGCGTGTGTACGGGACTTGCGTTAGCCTGCCCGCCTCTGTCCCTGCACCTTGTTCAACCCGGAGCTCAGAATTGATTCCCGGCTCCGGGCACTGTTTCACGGACCGTTTGAGCAAGAGGCAGAAGGAGCATCAACAAGCCGTGTCCCGGCTACCTGCCTGTGAAAGAGCCTTGTGAAGACCTTCGTCTTGCTGGGATTGCAACTGGGGCGTCCGCCGAGGGTCTTCAGCAGTTTTGGGGCCGCTTGTTGCTGAGGCTCCGCTGGATCACCACCAGAAAAAAGCGCAGTATCACCTTGAAAAGCCTACCCCCTGCCTGCACTGTTCAAGATCTTCGGGGGATGGATGCCAAATGCTTGAGACAGCAGGGACAAACCACAGAACAAAACGAAACCTACACGACGCATGATGCCGAGGCGTTCGAAAAACTTCTAATGCAGTCGCAATGCGAGCTCCGACGAGCCTCGAAGATAGCAGTCAGCGAACTACCCGTAGACGTGGTCGTTTCCTTGTTCATCCTCACGTCTCGCAAACCAGATTTGATGAGTATTCCACAACGCTTGCGTTGCTTTGTCACTCTTTGGTGAGGCAGCGGGAGAGGGATGCTGCCGCCGCAGTTATGGAAGCTGACCTCTCACAGGCGGTGTGCAAGGGCCTGGAAATCGACTCACGGCTGCTACATGTTGTTTGTGAGGCTGTTCAGAACCTCAACCTCGAGCGCTTTGAGGAGAAGAGCCGTTTCGCACAGCAGGAGCAGATGCTGCCGGAAGCAAAATTGCACGAGCCCAAGATAGCCCAAGTATACTTGCAAGTAGTCTTAGCATTCTTGGTGGCAGCAACTACTTCGTCGCCATGGTTGTGACTCCCCGTGTGTCTAAGAGCATTATCAGATTGGTAGCCAGTGGCCAGTGGCTTCCCAGATTCATCAAAAAGCCAAATCAGGCAGTCACTTCGGGAACAGATGTCGCTTGCCATTGTTGCTGCGCAGGCCGAGCAGGGCTGACTGTGTCGCATGCGCTGTTTGTCTTACACCTGAGGCTGGCTGAGTATTGTGTCCATGCTACAGGCTCCAATCAAGCGGCTGACCGACACGTGCTGCAGCAGCATCGATGGAGCATTAAATCCCCAGGCTGAGATGCAAGTTGCTAGCCCGCTTCACTGATTTTCGACAAAGCTGTCCGGACACGACGCGTCCAACTAGCCAGCGCGACTCGTTGCAGGTGCTGCAAGCATTGCAAGCCGAGCTCGCAAGCACTCGGCTCACAACGTCCAATGTATGGTTGCAGGCAAGTCTCGCTTTCTTGCAGTTGATACCGTAGCAACCAGACGTCTCCTGGGCAGGCAGGGCTGGAGTTGAAGCTCGCCTTGGAGGTGATGGCCGGCAAAAAGTCTCCAAGAGAGAAAGAATATCAGAAGGTCCTGTCCTTTTTTGTAAAGCCCGACCACCCTTCTGCTGTCCTCTTAGAGAGATCAGAATGGTTCGGAATAGCGATTATAGAGACAACCGCGTTTTGCGGCGTAGACATCGAGCTGTGCAGGCTCTGCAGCAGCTGCAAATTCACACGAACGAGTTTCTCAGTGGGCACGGCTCCACAGCGTGGGGAGCTCATTCCAAAGCTAGAGAACAAGAGCCTGCAGTGGCAGCATGACACTGCGGAAGTGCATAAGGCATTGAGACCTGTCCGTCGGGTAATCGGCAAGTTGAGGGAGAGCAGAGAGACTCTAGATGGCAAGCCCCATAGAGACAAAGCTTGATAATGTGCGAGTGTGCTGAGCATTGAGAAGCCCAGGTCTATGCCCAGTCAGATGCCTGGCGAAGGTCCCCAGCTGACTCTGCATTCGTGAAGTAAGCCTCTTAAGGATGCAAAAACAAATTCTCCCACACCGACGGTTTTGTCAGTTTTGAGAGGCACTGGCCGAAGCTCCAGAGCGGTCGCCACGCTTGCAAAGGACAAACCTTTCAGGGATACTGCTTCGTTGGCTTCGGGGTGTCGCGGAAACGCTTCGGGTACGAGCAGCGGCGTGGACCCCCATACCAGAGTTGTGTCGTCTGTGCGCGCAGGAATCTTCTGTAAGGTGGAGAAAGGCATCGATTTGCATCGTTTGTGAGCACCTCGTGCTGCAAGGACGTTGCCGAAGCGAAGGGGTGCTTGGGTCGCTTTGAGCGGCGCCTGAGTGCCACTGGCAGAGAAGTTGGAGTCCCAGTGCGTGAAGATGCCTGTTCAGAGGATTTTGTGAAGACTGCATCTGCCCTGAGAATAGGATTCCATCGCTGTTGTGATTCGGTGCATTTTACGTGATATTGTGGGTTCCATGACCGTGGAATTCATCCGCATTCCGAGAGTGCTCCACAGCTCGGGGCACCACGAGGTTTCACCCGAGGGCATCCAGCCAGCGACCTGATCAGCGGAGAGTCAGCGGAGGGACAGGAATAGCGGAAGTGCCGCCACTGTACCGCCGCATTGGGAGTAGGTCCGAATCGTTTTGTAGGCTGGCTTGGCGTTCTGAGGCCTTTGAGGCGGTTTGTGTCCGAGTGCGATGCCAGACTCGTCGACGCGAGACATGACGACGAGCTATTCCAGGTGGGGCACGGACTCCAGTCCTTGACGGCCCTGAAGCCAAGCATAAGATGTGCAGATTCTTCAAGCACCGCCGTGGGGCCGCAAGACGTGGCGTGCTGAGTCTTCTCGGGCCTCAACAGCTGGCAGGTTCTCATGCGAGCAGAGTCAGCTGCAGAAGCAAATCAGTCCCCTGGTTCTCGGCACTTGAGTCGTCAATGGTCAGGCGGCTCTTCGCCGGTATCACAGAAGCGGCGTGGCAAAAGCTCCAGGTGAGCGCGCCTGCTTCAAAGCTGGCTCACCACAGATCTTTAGGATTGCGTTTGACCTTGCGTGTTCAGGTGGATGGCACCACCCACATCCGACCCTAGGTATTTCTAGGTATCCGACCCCAAAGGCTGAAGTACACATCCTGAACGCAAATCCGGCCAACCTATCTAGGTGGCACAATTCAAAACACTTGCGGGGCTCCTTGTATTATAAGATTTTGGTTTTGGGTTGGAGGTTTAGGTTGTAATTCGCAGATGAGCATAAGTGAGAACTGCTAATGATGTGTTTACATACACACCGGGTGACTAGGGAAAGTCAACTCGGATGTTGGTGAAGTCTGCAAGACGTTATATCTTCATCGTTTCTCACTTCCTACGACAACCTGTTCCTTATATGTGGAACGTTTCACCACAACTTTTCAACTAAATATCCAGGGTTGTAAGTCCAGTCTCGAACTCTAGCCTTGATTTGTTGCTTTGACGCTACATCCTGTTGCACACGTGGGCTTCTAGTATCTTCGAGGAAGGGCTCAAGAGGTACCAGCCAATCTTCGACAATCAAACGCAACATTCCGTTATTGCTTTCTGTTAACTTCATGATTGCTCCTCTTTCGGTTCCACGACCCCTCAAGAACCCTGGAGCTGAATTCTAACACTTTCACAGTTTTGAGCCCTAAGCAATTTTGGTTGAGATCTTGAGGTTTGGTACCTTGGGCGGTATGATGTGCTGTGTGGGCATTGCCATGCAAATCCATATCCAACTTCGTCCGAACCTACAACAATTTGAACACGCCACCAGGCTGCGGCAGATCAGGCCACCGACAGCGCACGGCAAAGGCGAGGTTGATCTGAGCTTTGGTGCCGACACACCAATCGCAGTAAAAGAACCCGGTTGTCTAGTTGGATGTCATCCACGTGCACAGCCATCTCGCACACTCGCGTTTTATCGGGGGGTTTCGTCATGCACTGGGTCGTGGGGCCGGTCTGGGTTGTCCAGGCTACAAGAGCAGCTGCAAGAGGCGCACTCTTTGTTGCAGCTGGCCGATCAACTGCGCGAGGCCATCAAAGGCGGGCCAGGTGACTTCTTCGAGTGGTTCAGGTGAAGACTTACACGCGTCCAAATTTGTGTTCCCATCAGAAACCCGTCGGCTCTCGCAGCAGCAAAGCTCTCACCGACCTGTCCAGCAACCTTGCCTTTCAGGATGAAGGGACATAGCTACTTTGACTTCTGTTCAACACTCTGCCTGAACGAGTACCCGAGCTTCCAAACCACTCCGGACTGCCGAGAACGCACATTCAACCGGAAGCCCACAGCCCGAACTCAAAAGCCGCTTGAAGACGGTTGTGCAAGAACCCCGGACCCTCACAAAGAGGCTATTGACAGCGAATTCCCGAACGTCATGTCACATGAAGCAAGTCAACACCCAAGATGCAGCGAAAGTTTGCAAATCATCCATGAACGCAACTTATTTTCGACATCTTGAGCTAATTAGGCTGTTTTGGCATGCCAGCAAATGCCGGCATCTGGCCTGGCCTGTAATATGGATCAGAAGCCAAACTTGGAGAAATGTCAGACAGATTCGAGAGCTGGAATCGATGATGAGCCATGGTTGGTAGCTTGGCGGAATTGTCATGATACGGCCTCTCCTCAGGGTTCGCAGCGCAAGCAACGCGGAACATCGTTGCGCAGCGGAACTTGCTAATTCCAAGCAGAGCAGCGCACTTGAAGTTTTTTGGCCTTCCGGCACCACGGCAAGTTCGTCCCATTCTCGAACCACGGCGAAGCCCCCAACGAGTGATGGAAGAAGCAGTGGATGGGTCGGAGAAACGAGCTAACCAGCGGTTTGTGCAGTGCAACACAACTCCGAGCAAGACTGCAAGACTGTCTTCGCAGGCGACAACGAAACCATGCTCGAGACTCTACTCCGAGCAGCTGAGAAACTTAGCCGTGAGCTTAGAAGCAAAGTGTGCAGAGCTGTGCGGAGTGCAGGAGAACTGATGGAATCGAACTGTGCTTTCGCAGACATCTCTGGCTTGGACACCGCAAAAAGCCGCTGCGAGCAGCTGAGAAGCATGAGGCGGGCGAAGCGCACCTACTTTGCAGCACTGATATAACCACTGCAGTTGAGGGTTCAGCTATTGGAGGGCATAGCTGCCAGTTGGCGAATTTTTTTCTATACGGGTTCTTTGTATTTCTGCATGGGAGCCATAAAGGACAACTTGCGATGCGACATTGGCAGAGGGCTTGCTGTTCCTTTGACCCAGAAGTTGATCCTCCTTACGAGTCACCCCACGATACTGTTTCCTTTCAAGAAAACTGTAATCACTCCTCCTTCTCTGACTCCTGTCCCACTACTGCCTGTTGGAGCAGCCGAGATTACGGTCGTCCCATCAGCCACCAACGCTTCGGAACCAATTATAAACTCCCGGCACGACCTATACTGAGCAGCCAGCGATCCTGTGGGGCTTCGGAATGAACCCGGCTTTGCAGTGATATTCGTAGCGAGACATGTGCCAACGCATCGCATAGAAAGCTCTTCTCGAATTTTGGTTTTCATACGTCCTCATGCCACATTGCAATGGGGCGTCTCAGACACCGTGAGTCGAGCGAGCAATTATGCCAGATTCGCATCTCCACCCTTCGGGTACCTACCAAGCTCCGCAACAAGATCTAGGCAACGTGTGTCCGATGACCAACCAAGAATTCGCTCTGCAAGCCTCACATACACATGTGCTTTTCTGGTAAGCTTCTTGAAGTTAGCATGACCAAAGCTTCACGACAATGTTCGAGGTCTACTGTCTCAAGTTACCACCATGCCATCATATCTCGAAAAGCCAGAGGTTCAGCTTAACTTGTCGGTGTTTCCTTAGCTTGGAGACATTCCAAATGCTTCGCGTTGTCGATGGGCAACTAGGAAGACAGGATTGGCCCGGAGGGGTGTTCATCATGTCAAGGGGGGCGGAAGGCGGGGGGGACATTTCTGTCGGACTCCCTGCCTTGGATTCACGTGATGTCTGGGAGGCTAACTCAGTCGCATTCGCACAGAGCTGGACTCGACCTGCTACAAATGCGTTATGATTGTTTACGCGTGAGCCAGCACTATCGAGCGGACAATTGTGCTTCACTTTTACAACTAGAGAGTTTCGATTCAAGTGCATGTCCCGAATTACCGCCTCTACCGCACCTGCACTTCAATCTTGCGCCCAACTTTAAAGTGAAGATGCTGAGTAATAGACTACTGTATCTTGCAGCAAAGCAGAAGCGCAGAGTCTGTAGCTGAGCTGCTTACCCGAGTCTGATTCGTCTTGGGACCCGTGCTTGCAACTTGCCGCACAGGTCTGACCTCCAGAGAAGCCTTACAGCTGCGGAGCACCCCTCAGAACGGCTCACTAATCGAGCGTTGCAACCCTCAGCTTGTTCTACTTTGCATGGCAGAGGTAGCAGAACTGGATGTCGCCACTTTTGAGACATTGGAAGCTCGTTGTGGGCAACTGCAGCACGCTCAGAGAGAAGTTTATGAATTCGAAGAAGCTACAAGAAGCTGAATTCCCCACTTAAAAGCGGTATTTGTATGCTTTGTTCACGAAGGCCTGCGGAAGAGGTCGAGCAGTTCAGGCAAGATCTCTACTTGTCGATCTCAGAGGACCCTGGCTGCGACTGCGCATTGCATCTGAGCCAGTGAGTCTGCTGTCTACCAAGACATCGCTGGTTGCATAGCACTGCTCGGAGACTCTTCGGGGTTTTTTCCCAGGGGTCAAAAGGGCATTTGCTTATGCTGCGGCCCCTCATTGCTTTTGTCCCTGACGAAAGCTCCGTCCATCCTTCCCAAACAGGTAGAGCCTTTTGCTTCCTTGAACCTCCGAAGCTGTGCTCTTTGTCTGTTCGATTTGACGTCAGGGAGGCCTGCCGCTTCAGGTGAGGTAGGGCCCTCGCCAGAACATCTAGAGTCTAGAGGTCCTTGCACTGTCGCTGCCAGAGATAGCTAGCAAGAATCGTCCGGAATGTTGGAGATGTTGGGAAGAGACGTGCAGCAGTTGGGTCTGGCTCTTTGTGTTTGGACATCTGTAGGAAACGAGAGGAAGATGATTCAAGTTTCTCTCAACTGAGTTAAAACTGCGAGGAGGAACAACAACTTCAAGAAGAGCTGGAGTCTCAGAGAGTTTTTCTACGGTTCTTGTCGACTCATCACGGACGCACCCAGGATAAACTCCAGCGACGCGTCGGAGGAGAGTTTGGGAGCAGCTTTGACAGAGTGCAGGCGCTGAGCTGCGCAAGGTTGAGACAGCAAACTCCACTTCTGATGGCGCGTCTCTATGATCCAGTATCGCAGGCTGCCCTCGCAGAATTCATGGCGACGACTTGCCGAAAGCTCCCTCACAGCTCTGCAAGCTATCAATCGGATCCGCTTGCAACTCAGCATCTTGCCAGATGACAAAGGCCGAGCAACGACACCCCATGCAAGGAGACATACTGGTAAGAACCGGGGTCCAAAGTCTCCCGAAGCGAGCAATAATGTCCATAGAACAGTGCAGAATGTCTATGGGATGCTGCTGAAGACATCACAGACAAGAGGTGCAAATGTACACGGTTGGGTGAAGACTGGGGCTTCCGGAGGGAGATGATTTACGGTTTTACTCAGACATGACATGGAGTTCTTGTGTACACAGCGAGATTGTGATGGATGGCATGGACCCTGACCTAGGCAGTACATTGGCCTGCGTGCCAGTCGATGAGATGGGGCTTCAGGCGTGTGTCTTCCTTGAAGATTTGCAGCTCGCGCTCTTTCTTCGACCTGAAGAGGCACGTCTGAGCTCTGGCAGTTTTGCGGCCAAAGAGTTGCAAAAGTTGTCAGCCGAGGCGAGCTGTCCCATTGAGTTGTGATGAGGAGTTCTTCATGTCATCTCGCAAGCCAACTTGGCAGGCTCAGAACCTAAGCAAAGGTGGGAAGCTGGTTGAGCTGCCGCTTGCACGTAGATCCGGGACCTTTCAAACTGCAAGTAGAACAGCTCAGCAGCATAAGCACAATTCACATGCGATGCTGTCATGCCATGCACGTGGCGCAGCTTGCCAGGTGTGCAAATCAATGCAACTTTGTTCTCGACCCTGCAGACGGCCTTGGATGAAGGCTATGTAGGCCCACCATGGGTCACTGCTGCACCTGCAACACATACGTTTCAGCATTGCACATGCATTTGCTCGTGCTGCAGTATGTAGCCGAAGGGTTGGCCCAGGTTGGCGTGTTGTTCTTGAGATGCTCGCACTGCGAGTCAGCACTTGAAGCAAGAGTTTCAACACAGACCTGTTGTCCCAAATGGCTCTTGCAGGGCTTGCCGGAGCACAAGCAGATCAAGCTTTGGAAACTCTCCTGAGCTCCGAGATGTGGAAGGATCGGGATTGGAAGGCTCCTCCAGTCATGTGTTGTTTGTCGTGCCATTTTGGCAGCTCGCCATGACGTTGATCCGATACCTTTGGCACGACATGCCGTTGATTTGCACCGTTTTCTGCTGCAGTCCATCCAGCCCAGTGATCTGCGCGAGCCAGCAGCCCAAAGTTACCAAGCCCTGCATCCGTTGACCAAGTCTACGAGTCATAGATTCGAGGTTAGAAATCCGGGCGGAAGAGGCAACCAAAGCAGGCGCTTTGCTGCGAAAGAGAGGCATCTTAGCCAGTGGCAAGAGCTACAAAGTTTCCAAACTAAGGCCGCGACCGCTTGGCTGAACCGCTGCAGACTGCATTGGAGGCCTCTGTGACAAAGGAAGCTGCAAAGAGGCCGCTGTCTAGCTTTCGGCAGGTGGGGCGGCGCTCTGTGGAGCTGGCTGCTGCAATGAGAGAGAAGGATGCGGAAAAGCTCGAAGCCTGCCTGGAGAAGGCGCCTGTTTTCTTCCGAAATCGCTTTCAGGTTCAAGTCAGCTTTCAGGTTTTCAGGGGCTGCTGGGTTCGAAAGCCTTGCCTGGAAATGAGAATGCCAATTCAATCGAGCCCATGGAATCCAGATCAGTTTCCCGAAAGTACACAAGAGAGGAGGGAAGGAACGGGGAGTTCGCAGACGAGCCGAGCTCGGCCGACGGAACAACCCAATTCTGCAGATGGTTTATATGCGCTTTCGAGTCAGAGCCTGACTCCAAAGTCAGAGTTCCGCAAACGAAGACGAGCCAGTTCTCAGAAATCCGTTCGACAAATGAAATTATGCTTGTCTCGAAACAGTTTTCGTTTGCAACTCTACCACACAAGGACGACTTGTTGGGCCCGCGGCTTCTAGCACGCAAGAGTCCTCAGCGTGAAACCTTTCATAAATCTGAATGTCTTGCGCCGAGCTGTAATTACAACTTCCTGAGAGATGTCCGTGGCCGCTCTCCACTATTCCTTGGCTGAGATGCTCGTTCAGGCACGGCGGTTGGGCTTTGACCGCCTGGAGGAAGTGCAACGGCGTCTTCAGAACATGCGATCCATGGAAGGCCAGGCCCCGGTCCGAGAAATCACTGGGGGCTCTTTTTAAAGTTCTGCTATGATAGGCAGGAGAGGCTTGCGACGTGCCGTCCGGGCCGCTGCCAGCTTCCAAATTTACAGGGATTTCAAGCTACTCCGCCTGATGTCGTGGGCTCAGGAACCCCCTGCACTGTTGCCGCCGTTCCCGGCAGAGCAGAATCCTCCATTTCAAGCAGAGAACGCGCGAAAGATGTGGCCCAGCCGTTGCCTAAGCTAGTCCTCAGCCAAGACATGCCAGGGGTTTTTATTGGTCGGGGATAGGCAAATGAGCTCCCGAACCCCAACCCAAACCATGAAAGAGTTTTGTCCCTGACCCCTTCAGGGTGTCGAACCTACTGATCCAAAATCCTTAAGCCAGACACTAGGAGAGGGAGATGACAAGAAAGGGGGCAATATTATACAATGGACCGATATGGACGACCATGTTGTGGGACAACAGTGAGATAGATCACCGGAAGGTCAACATGACACCCGAACAGGCAATGAAGCAAAATATCGAAGTGAAACAAAGCACGTCATGGGAGCAGACAACGCCCGATCATATCCTTTAAAGACAAGGTCAAGTCAAGATTTCAGGAACACATCTATCGACAAGAAGGAAACAATGTTGAACAATGCTGTAGTGTATTATATAGGTTGATACATCAACAAGTTGATCAGAAGTAACCTCAATCCTGTCTACCAGCTGAAGTTGCAGACCACGAGAGACGCGAACATACTGGTAACAACCAATAGAAGGATGGACAAGGTCACTTATCGGACTAGAGACAGGAAGATCAGCACCACAGCCAAAGCCTGGAGAAGAACAAAGGCAGGGTCGACATCCACCACCGACGAAGCCTTCACAAGATACAAGGAGCAGGTCAACAACTTACTGAAGCAACGGAAGCTCTCCAAACAGAGACTGGCATAGACACAGGAGAAGAACATGCAGTGAACATCGCACGTTCCAGGCGCGTGATGAGGGCAAGAATCGCCAGGGTCGGGTAAGTCGTACATATGCGAGAGGATGGTTGAGGGTCTTGCTTGCATGCCCCACCAGCAAGGAAAGAGTGTCAGAAGCTCAATTTCAAACAGGAGCTAGCCATGTGAAGCCGAACGAATGGATGAAGTGGTACTTCACATATACAAAAAATGAAGGGGACAAAATAGCATGTGAAGTACAGAGCGGGACACGGAAGACACAATACAGAGAGGCCGAGTATGAGATCGGGGAGGTGATAGTATGTCAGGAGCTAATGCCAATTTGGTATGTCATACAAAAACATAAGTCAGGGCGCTCTCGTTCTCATTTTGTTGCTATGGAGAGCCAAAGAAATTGGCGGCTGGGGGTAGGGCGGGGTTCGCTACCAAAACTGGGTTCATGGAGCAGCTAGTACTCGGGATTACGGAAGCTGCAGCAAACACCTGAAAAGATACCAGAGCAGCAAGTTGCAAAATCAGCCTTATGGGGGTTCTCGGGGCCGGAAATTCAAATTTGAGACCGGGTCGCTGTGGGAGTTTTTTGTTCGTTGGCCGTCCTTCGAGTTGTTTTTTTTGTGAGTCTTGGCTCTGGCGGTGTCTTGTTTTGTGTCTTGGGAGCATGTTATATCTTCAGAAAGCGCCTTCTCGGAGTGTCCCCAACAAACTGTATAAAGACAATTCGGATATCTTAAATATAAGATATACGGAACATTTGACAAAGTTAGCAAAGATGTTGCCCCATTTGTTAAGACAGTACTGCCCCCGTGACCATGAGACGGTGGCGTGGGCACGGGTCCAGGGAATTCCAGGAACTTGGGGCCAAAAGGGATTCGAGTTTAGAGCGACTGGAGCTGTTTCGGGTTCAAGGCTGCTTGGGGTTTTAGGATGTTTGAGGCTTATTTTAGGAGTATTGCTTGCAGTTTTGGGCCTTGGACGTTCAGGGTTTTGGGCCTGTTGGATCCAGGGTGTTCTCGGTTTTTTGATCGTAGGATCTTGTTTTTTCTCTGTAAGGTTCTATTTTTCGGTTCGGGCTTGTTTTCAGTTTGGGCCTTTGGCTGTTTTGGTTTGAGCCTTTGGTTTTAGCGCTGCCGGAGTTTTAAGTGTAAGGTTCTACCCTTTTTTTGGAGCTCCGTTCACAACACAACCCAACAGCAATGGAGGGAACATGTTCAGTGCAAGTTTCGAAAGTAAATAACTAAGTAACCAGTTTACACGGGAACGTGGAGAAAGCCAGGCCAACAAGCTCGTGTGCATGTTAACAGAAAAAGCTCGGACGTATTGCACATCAAAGTGCAGAAAGAGTTCCCGAAGGCGTCGCGACAAAGTGTAGAATCAACGGATTTCCCAAGAAAACCTCCGAAAAAGTTCAGAATTCAGGAAGAGTTGACAAATAGCTCTGCGAAAGCTGAGGAGCCTAAGAAAAGCCGTGAACAGTGTCCTAACAAGCACAACCTCCTACCGCTTCCTCCGAGCGTCCAGCTTTATTTCAGCTTCTTCGATTATCAATGCGGAAAAGAATCAAGAAAGAAACCGTATCAACCTAAACAATAAGTCATAAGCAAGCTGTCAGAAAATCGAAAAGGCTATCTACGGTTTCAAGAATTGGCATGGAAGTTCTAGAAAAACAGCTTTACACGGTAGCTTCTATCTTCTACATGATCTACTACTAGCACCCTGACTAGCACCCTGACATTACCAAACAGCTACGACGGATGCCAGAGTTGCTCGCTTCTGTCCACCAGCTTAGAAGAGTTATAAGGTTATCTCATGCTTGGAATGCCCACCCTCACATTGTCCGCCCACTGTTTTTTAAAGAACTGGTTCAAACGAAGTCCCAAGGTGAGGTTGGGTCACCTAGGACCTAGGACCTGGAAATTACGTGAACAATTTTCGGAGCTGCGGGCAACATCGTCGGCATCTGTCTCTGAGTTTCTTTGGGGTGGCCTTTCGGAGCGGGAACACAAAGAGCATTTTCTGTTTTTGACAAGGACGGCGCGCGCTCGGAGGGAACAAGCTCGAGAGAACCATGGGCTCAGGAATCAGACAAGTATCTCAGAACCACGCAGCGTCTTGGGTTGTGGCTCGGGAGCTAATTAAAAAGTACTGCCTCACCCCACATGCCTCGAGGGCCTGGTGAACTGCTGCCTGACATTGTGTTCTCAGGTCCGGCGGACAAAAGTGAGCCAAATGGGCAGGACAAGCCGGATCAAAAGGGTGCAGGCACAGTCATGCACAGTGGAGCTCCGCCTGCAAGATTTTTCGAAGCTCGCCAAGCATCGGATCGGCATTGGCCGTCAGGCGACCTTTCCTCACTCTCAGCCGATTCGGGGCTCCGACCCATCGAATTTGCAGGCTACAGTTCCGCATCAAGAGAAACCTGGTTGTTCTGGCAAGTCTTCACGCACCGACAAAGCAGCTCGCCGAAAAATGACCCTACACAGTACGTCTTCCTATGATATGCTCCCCATGCATTCTGTTCAATGCAGCCCTTCCAGAATTCGCCTTTGCCCATTCTCTTCTGGTCAGACTTCAAGATGGCTGTACTGGTGACCCCCAGCGATGACACTTGCAGAATACCTGAATTGGTGACCTAGTTAGATCATTTTGAAGCTCGATTATCTTGCATGGTCTTGTGGGAAATAACTTCGCTCCACGTCCCACTGAAAATCTTAGCTCCGTGCCTGGCAGGACCAGTTGATACGATACGAAGAGCATGATCAGCAGGCGGGACTGCTACTGATGCTGCGAACACGGGCTGTCGTAATCTTAACACAGGTTCGTTGCACGAACTTAATCTTCATCGATCTGGAAACCACCTCTGGCTTCTATGACTTCGAAGAGATGCCGCAGATTCTGGAGGCAAGAAAGTTGGGTGGATCATGCACATGTACCCTAAAGCTTCTTCAGGTGGCCATGATCATCACCGACAGACATCTTAACGAACTAGACCGCGGACACTGGGCTAGACACTGAGAGAGGGCAAGGCAACGGACGGTTACTTGTTGATCCCTTCCTAAGCCTTGACCCGTATCATCCCAGCGAATGTTGCGGCTGGAGTTGGGGTTCGGGGCTGGGCCTTCTCTTCAGGCTTTACTGGACAAAAGCCTTGCAAGGGCCGGAGCGAGACAGGTAACTGATCCGTGCAGGGGTAAAAGCCGATGTCTGAGCGTGATTTTGGGATGTTGAATATCGAGGGAAGGGATTGGAGAATGCTCTCGAGAAATCTTTGAGTTGCGCGCGGAATGCAAAAAAGCTGAGGTCGTTGGTGGGTTCAGCCGAAAGGACCTGGAAAGTCTTGGAGAGTTTCACAAGGTGGTGTGGCAATTTGAGCGCGAGGTCGTGGGTAGTCAACCGCCAATCGCTGCCACTTGCAGGCGAACTTTCGAGATTCTGAACCTGGAGGCAGCTTTCCACCTTTGATGGGCTACGGTGGCTGCGATCTCAGACCTGCAAGAGAGATCTGCTGGCCACAGCAAATTGCACAGAATGTGTGACTCCTCAAGCAAGACCCCACCCAGTGAATACCGTTATGTTTGATCGGTACAGTTACGTCAGTGACCGAAATTTGCGAAAGGCGACCAAAAAGGAATAGTCAATGCCTTCACTTCACTCACACAAACCGGATTGAACACCGCCATGTTTGCTTCCGGGCAGAACTGAGAGGGATTTCCACAGGCTAGGAGAGCGTGGGAGGTGTTGGCATCGGCAAACTTGGATGCCAAAGCCGGGGAGCGCAACACCTTGCCCAGCTTGCGCTGCTTCGGAAGGTGGCAATGGTCTCTTCTCCGACATACTAGCATCCGCGTCGGCTCCTGATGCTGAGAATGGAGGGGCAACATATCACAGTCTCATGTTCATGCAAGCTCGCAATGCTTGGCTCTTGAAGGCTGTCTATTGAGCAAGTTGAGAACCAGATCATGCAGATCGTGGTGCAGCCGCGCCTCTCGTTGCTTCAATGGTGGAGCGACCACAGCTGCATATATTTCGAGGCACTGCCCTCCTGGCGAGTGCCCATTGGCCGGGATCCAAGCAGTAAGGTCAGTGAGGCCAAGTATCCCCAGTGCAGCACCTTGCCATCAGGTTGGATACTCGGTTCAATGTGACCGAGAAGTGATCAAGGACAAGATGCCCAGGCAACCCGAGTCCACCGGGGAGTCCGTTTTCTTGCGTTGTAGAGGCGAAGCCTGGGTTGCAATTTCCGCTGGCCCGGGCCAGGCTGTACCGCCACCTGAGCCACCAAATCGTGGACGCCGGGTCCCAGTCTTTTTGCAGCTCTGGGCAAACTTGCATCCTGGGAAGGTTTCCAGTTTCTTCATCGTTTCTCGCCTCTGGCTGCCCGAGCACTGGCAATATTGGGTGCCGGTCTCGGGCATTTTTGACCTTTGTTAAGGAACGGATCTGTGCCTTGGGCCAAGGACCGGAAGTCCAGCACCTATAATCACAGAGCTGTGAACGACGTGGAAGATGCGATCGAAGCTCTAAGTGACTTGATTGCCTTGTGGATCTATGCACATTCCACCCAAATCCACCCCAAGGTGGATACTGGAACAGAAGTCCAAGTCGGCCTAGCTGAGGATGGGTGCGGCAGAAGTTCTTTTCCGAGAGCCTGCTTCCGTTTGGAGCAGCGAAAGAGCTCGCGCCTCGAGCCGGTTGGAGCCGCTCGGAGCTCTTTTGGTTCTGTGGACTCTTCGGCTCTTCTTTGTCGGCCGAGGACTCTTCCAACAGCGGCTTCTCTTCTCTGATGCCGGGCAGTGCGCCAACGATCTGAGTCTGACACTGTTGTGTCTTTCCCTCTCATTGTATGTGTGTATATATATATATATATAACATATATATATATATACACATACATACATGTCTTTGTAGCAGCATCCCTCCGAACAGTCGAACTTCCGAACTCCAGACATTGAACAAGTCTTAACGGTTCAACGCTAGCGCTACAGTGGCCACATTAGCTGCCCGCAGTTCCGTTGCGGCCACCGTGGATTTAAAAAGGCGTGCGAAAGCCACGGGATTTTTCTACACGATGGTTTGGCATGTGAGCTGCTGCTGCTATACTACTACCACCTTATGTACCCTCATTTTAATAATCATACTCCTGCAAATAAGTCTTTAGCCATTGTTCATCCCCTCGAAAAGCCAACATCTATTGGTTCCTAGGTGTGAACACCTCGGCAGAAGCCTCTTTGTGCAGCCACGGAGCATCATGCGTCAGCCCAAGCCGAACAACCGGTGCAACCTCGCCAAGGTACAAGGATGTACGAGGGTTCTGCGTCAAACAAGTTCAGCGTTCGAGGGGCAATGACCAATGAGGGCAATCAATCGCCTTAGCTAGACGTCCAGTAAACGGGCACTTGAAATACTCGGGATTCCCCTCGCAGTGGCAAAGAGCCGATTGCGAATCATGCCCGCTGCTTCATACCAATACTTGGCTCTCCCCATCTGCAACCAGAATGTGTTCCTTGCCTTGACGGTCTTCATGTTGGGAATCGCTGTTTGAAGCTCGTTGCTTCGTTAAAGGCTGTCAGGTCCGAGGCGCTTCTTCTGAGACTTTTCTTTCGAAGGCGCAGCACTGCAGCACGACTGTCAACATCTGTCAACATTC
The DNA here is from genome assembly GCA_905221635.1 of Symbiodinium sp. CCMP2456. Lineage (NCBI taxonomy): Eukaryota > Dinophyceae > Suessiales > Symbiodiniaceae > Symbiodinium > Symbiodinium sp. CCMP2456. The sequence goes on along the minus strand of CAJNDV010030874.1, from coordinate 7,340 downwards.
CCTCACCGGCAGGGTGTCAAAATGCCAACCGATCGGGTTTCTGCCGTATTGCAGCGAGACGAATTCGTATGTCAGTCAACCCCACACACACACCATGTTTGTTGCCCGTCGACGGAACTGTTGCTCCGTTTTGGCAATGCTGCCAGTGTTTGTCACGCTGTGTCGGCGTGGCACCCTCGCCAGATCTCGTTTATTAGCCCTTCCGGGTCAAGCGTTGCAAGGGTCTTCAGCGTGAACATTTCTGGTTGTGGGGCACCATTTCTTGCATGTGTTGCGCCCGCACCGTTTCGCAACAGCACGAGATGCATTCGGCGACCACCACGCAGTGTGCGCCGCCACCTCCGGCGTCCAGTCTGCGCGCGCGCGCGCGCCCCCTGCCCTTTGAACGGGCGTGTATGCCGTGAGGCAGATGCGAGGGTTGCTCGCCACTCCGCCCTGCCGACATGAACCTCGACGTGCTCGCCGATGAGCAGCGCATGGAGGTTGCCGGTCTAGAACGGGCCCCAACTCACAGTCGATGCCACGTTGGTGTTGTTCTCACACCTTCATTTTTGCACCTTCATGGCCTGCATGGCTTGGGTTCCTGCTGTACAGTAGCGGCCTACGGCGTCCCTATGGGCCGCGAAGGGCCGACATTCGGCTCGCGTGGAGCGGCGCCGGCCAAGCTGACCCGAGGAGTGCTTGTGACGGCCTGTTGTACAGATACTGCCAGTATCAGCCAGTATGGCCCACCTCGACGTTGGTTTCGCCGCTCACACGTCAACGCGAGGCACACCACACGCCGACGTTCAGCCGGCCAATGCGGCGCGCCGCAAGCGCCATCAAGTGCCGCAACACGCACCCTGAGCTTGGCCACGCCCGGCGCTGCAGCCTGGTGGTCGTCGGGATTGAGGTCCTTGGCAGGTTTGGCAATGAAACCGTGCAGCTCCTGGGCGTTCTGGCACGCCACCGTGCCGCTGCCGTTCCGGCCTCCGCTCTGTCACTGCCCAGCGCGCGTTTGCGGCCTCTTCCCTGGAGCCCCGCGTCTGAGTCCTGCGCTGCACGGGACACTCGTCCGGGACACGCCTGTGGATAAATTGCGCGGAACAAGATTCGGTCTTGTGCGCGGTTCGTGGAGGTTGGCGTGGGCACACAGGGGTGGTGGCCTTCACGAGTCGATGTGGGGGTTGCCCACACGCATTTGGATGCACACATACGGCGGGCTGAGTGCCATGAAGGGGCAGCGACAACAGCGAGGCTGCCAATGTAAGAAATCCGGCTTCGGCCGGTGGCAAGCACGGTGGGGATCCTGTCTCGAGCTGGTGGTTGTGTAATTGAACGTCTACACGGGAATGGCTGGCTTTGGTTAGCTGTTTGCTGCGATGCCACTATGTTTCTCGAGCTGGTGCTTGCAAAATCGAGCGTCTACATGGGTATTGGCTGGTTTTGATCGGCTGCCACGGATGTGTTTCTGGAGCGGGTGCTTGCGAAATCGAGCGTCTACATGGGGAGAGGCTGGTTTTGATTTGCTGCCGCTGATGTGTTTCTTGAGCGTGTGCTTGGGAAATCGAGCGTCTACATGGGGTTGAAGTTTAACTGTTGATGGGCTGACATCACCCCGCCTGGGGTGGCTTCACTCCTATGCCGTGTGCCACAGATCTTGGGGCGACTTTACGACTTAAACCTAGTGCTAGTATTGTATACCCAGACACGCTCTTCGGCACCTCCGCATTTTTGTGGACGATGAGGAGGATGCCCAGCTGCTGCACGGCCGCCAATCCGGCTTGCCCGTGCAAAACTAGCCTCTTCACCCTGGGACAGTGCTGCACACATGCACGGATGATAGCAGATTCCTGCTCCACACGAAGGCCACCTTGCAGAGAACCGTGCAGCACCTGAAGGATCAGAAGGCAGTCCTGCCCAAGAACCAGTTCGAGGCTTTGGAAACGGAATTTGGTGTCAACTACTGTCCTGAAGGAGTTCTGTGTGATCCAGTGTGCATGGGGGCCTTGGACCCAACCAAAGCCCTCATGTTCGACTGGATGCACATCTACTTGGTTGGCGGCATCTTCCACCTGGAGATCAACCTCTTGCTCGAGAAGCTCGCCGCTGCCCATGTGAGGCAGCAGGAGCTGCACAAGGTTTTCCAGAGCGTGACATGGCCGGCCTACCTCAAGGACAAGGGGGCAGCTTGCAAGGATTTCTTCGCCAAGGGAAAATCGGGTGACAACTCAAATACTCCGCATCCGAGGCACTCACAGCATACCCAGTCATCCGCGTGCTCCTGCAAGACCTTCGGGGGTCTCGAGACTTGGGGCTGGACTTCGGCAGGCCATCAAGTCCTTCGTGGGCCTTTGAGCTGCACTTCAACACTTATAAGGCAGCCTATCCTCAGGAATCGTTACTGCCGAAGCACCACTTAGCCCTTCATTTGAGCATGCAGCTGCAGCGGAACGGGTGTCTTCTCTCAGGCTTCGTGCAAGAGAGAAGGCACAAAGAACTTAAACGTTATGCCAATCAGCAGACTGCGGCCAAAAGGGGCAGTGAACAGCACCTGCTGAAGGAGGTCTTCCTTTCGCAGCTGGAGGCCTTGGAAAGGCTGCACCTGGCAGCCTGGTGCCGCCCGCTGCCTTGGAGGGACTCAAGCCGGCAACGGCGGTCTTGCAGAACATGTTCTGCCGTCGTCACCTTGGCCACAGGCTTCATGGCGAAGGTGCTCTACCACTGCCGGTTTGGGGAGAACTGTTTCACATGTGCCAGCTTTTCGCAGAAGGGCGGGAGGCCCAATTTTTTCCCGGCCCACGGGCGAGAGCTCCTTCGTAGTGAGCAGCGACATCCTGGGGCCGCTCGTCTATCTGGAAGAAGACGGCGGCCTAAGGGTGGTACCGCAAGCCTTCGGTGTATAAAAGCATTGTGTTAAGAAGCTTTGTCTTGTAATGTAAGGTTATAGTCTAGGTTTCCTATATATATATATATATTGTTGCATTGTAGCCCTAAACCTGAAAATAAGATCGTAACTTCCGTAGTTCTTTTGGTAAATTCCTTAACCCTAAACCTCAAAAAAGCTTAGAACTTCCATAGGCTTTTTGGTAAATTCCCTAAACCCTAAACCTTAAAAAAGCTTATAACTTCCATAGGCCTGTTGGCAAATTCCTTAAACCCTAAACCTCAAAGAGGATTCTAACTTCCATAGGCTTTTTGGCCAGTTCCCTAAACCCTAAACCTTACAAAAGCTTATAGCTTCCATAGGTTTTTTTTGCAAATTCCCTATGATACCCTAAAATACATTGTATATAAACCCATAAACCCTAGAAAAGATTGTAACTTTCATAGGTTTTTTGGCCAAATCCCTAAACCCTAAGCCTTAAAAAAGATTGTAGCTTCCATAGGTCTTTTAGCAAATTCCCGAAACCCTATATATATATATATAGATCATACATACAATGCACGATCCCTCGACAGATCCCTGTATATAAACACATGTATGTAGAAAAAGCGCGACATCTCCACAAGTTCTCGTTAAGCAATGGTATCAATATATGTTAGTATATATCACACTAGCAAACAAAATATATTTATAGTCAGTCATAATCTGGCAATACATTCAAAATAGCTTTCCAAACCATCCCTGGCACAGGCTGCCCCGGCCAGCCCGGCAGCGCAGGCTCAGTCGGCACAGTTTTTTTTTGGTGGTTTTCTTTAGGAAGGGTGGTGGTGGTGTGGGTTTCTACTCTACAAACCAGTCGTTTTTAACCTGGCATAACCCACTTACTGTACTTAGCTAAGTCCCTCCAAACACTTAGCCCACTTAGCTCCAAGTGGCTTATATGAGTTAGTCTAAGCCATCTAACTGACTTAGCTAGGTGGCCAGACTAAGTGACTTAGGGGCCTTGTCCTAACTCATCTAATTGATGTAAGTGGTATGGTATCTGACATAATCGCATACTAAGTGGCATGAACAAACACTTGCTAACCCCGGCGACCCTCCAAGTAAGCACCATCCGTTGCTGCAAGGCGTGCCTACAGCGCCCGTCTGCCCCACACACGGCGGCCCCCGCAGGCTTGCACTGGCAGGGTCGGCCTTGAGCCAAACTGGGAGGGGAGTGAGTGCATGTGCCGCTTCTTGTTGTGCATGTTGTTGTGCTTGCAAAGCCTTTAGCCCGCGCCACCCGCAGCCATCTGCCTTCCTGCTCCCAGCCACTCGCCAGCAGCTCTTGCCATGGCCGCCGCGAGCCGATGCGACGTGTGGGATGGGCCTGTGGAGCCCCGCCACTCCAAGCCCGGCTCAACCATGCCGTGGCGCACCGCATCTGGCCAGCGGCCACGTGGCGTGCGGTGGGGATGGCTATGTCAGCTATTTTGGCGATGGCGGATGCCCAGGTGGACACAGGCGATGGGGCTGGCGAGCGCGACAGCCCGAGCCGGAGCCACCACCGGAGCCACTCCCCACATTCTTCTTCATCGGAGCCCCAGGCACCAGGACCGAGCCGCCCGGCACCACCAGCTGCAGCCGAGGCTGATCAGCCACGGCCTCGGCCAATGGAGAGCGGCCGCCCCAGCAAAGGCGGCGGCCGAGGTGGCGGCAAAGGAGGTGGCAGGCACAGCACAGCGCCCACTCGCGCAAGACGTGGGGGCCGCCGTCACCGCTCGGACGACGAATTGCAGGCATTGGCGCGAGCGATCCTCCGGCGCGGGTGAGGCTTCCCGTGCACAGAAGTGCCTTTTTGTAGCCGGTTCCTGGCTGAGGCTAGGAGGGTTTTTGCATTCTCAAAGACTCCTGCAACCTGCATGCGTCTGCAAGGAAGCAAAAGCACCACGTGCCAGAATTTTGTGTGCCCTTGCTTGGTTGCTGTGCGACGAGCGCGCGCTGCCCTCCGCACTCGCCGCCGTAGCGGCCTCAGGCGCGGACGCCGCACGAGGCGCAATCGGCCCCGGATTTTCGCACATCAGTTTGCGCGGGAGCCGCAAGCCGCCTCGCTCGCAGCGCGCCGCTGCACCCTTGCGCCGTACCCGCGTTGGCGAAACGGCTAACCCCGGCTTGCCGCTCTTCCCCCCTTTGCCCCTGTGCCTGCGGCGGAAGCTCGCGCACGAGCAAGCTCCCCGCACAGCAGCTTGCCGCCTTTCCCCCCTTTGCCTCCCCCTGCAATGCCGGCCGAGGTAGCTGACACAATCAGTGACACGGATTCGCGAGTGTCGGGGTTGGCTTACCTCACGCCGCGGGCGGCAGACGGCACGGGCACGCCGCCTGGCGAGGGCTGCGACGGCGCCATTGCGCCACGGTGCCCGATGCGTCGACGCCGGAGGCGTCACCCAGTACGCCCGTGCCTGTTCAACCGCTGCCGGAGCAGCACCAAGCTCTGCGACATCAGGTGCCGCCTCTGACGGGGCGCCTGCCGCCGACAAATTCTTGGCTCTACGTGCCGCTCCTGCTGGATGGCGCAGGCCTCCTCAGCCCACTTGCCGCAGATGCGTGGCGCAGCCGTGCGCCGTATGCGGATACGTGATGATACGTGGCCCGCACACAACCCTCGTGGCCTCCGCACCCGTGCGGGCTACCGACCTGGCGGCTGCGGTTATTTAAACGCGGCCACACAATCGGCTTTCCTCCAGTTTATCGGAGGCGTCACGCTCGCTGCTGAGGCTGCGGCCCTCGCCGATCGCGCCCGAGCCTTCTTGCAGACGGCTGGGCGGCGTCGTGGTCGAGCAGCGGCGCCACCGCCGGCGGTGCCGGAAGCGTCTGGCGATGTCATTCCTGCCGTCGACGCTACAACCGATGCCCCGCGGGTTATGCGCGGCGCGATCGGCAGGCAGGCTTGCCAGGACCTCGAAAACATCGATTTGCAGGCCGAGCTTCGACAGCCAGTGCCCACGCTGCAGGATGTCCCCCCGTTCCTCCGGGCGGCGTGCGTCGAGCACTCGTATTCACGCTGCAAGCGTTGCGTGCGGGATGCTGACCTTGGCGAAGGAACGGGCATCGGCACGCCTACTCGCGCATGGACCCTTTTCTGCTCACGCCGCGCATGCTGCTGGCGCGTCCCGGAGCGGATGGGGCGGTCGGCCGACGTTTGCTGCACGAACGTGTCGACCGTTACGAACGCGGCGACTGGCCAGCTTTGCTCGCCTCCTTGCGCGGCTCCCCCCCTCACCGCCCAGACGGTTCGCGAGTGACGGAAGAGCGCGACGAGCTCCGCAAACGTCAGGAGTGCGCGAGCCGCCTTGTGCGCAAAGGCGAGGTCAGCCGCGCACACCACTTGCTTTCCGGCAGGGCGCTGGCGCCTGGCGACGCCGGCACATGGGCGGCTTTCACAGACCCGTCCAAGCGCCCCGGCAGGCCCCGCGTGCCGATCCCGCCAGACATCCTCGCCTTCGAGCCCGAGCACGCTGCCAGCCTATCGACGTCGGTGGTCGTGCAAGCTTTGCGCGAAGCCCGACGGGGCGCTGCGCTGGGACTGTCTGGTGCTCGACCAGAGCATTTCAAGCGGCTGTTGGCGGACGCTGATGGCCTCGAGCTGCTAGCATACGCGGCCTCGGTGCTGGCCAAGGCGCGAGTCCCGCCCGTTGTCCCAACTGCCCTCGCGCTGGAAAGAATGACGAAAGCCGGACGGGGGCGTCCGCGGCATTACTGGCGACGTCTTTCGCCGCTTAGTCTCCCGGGCCTTGGCGAAGACTTGGGCGGCTACCTTCGACGAGGCGACCCGTCCCTATTAGCACACCCTGAGCGCGCGGTCGGGTATGGACGCCTTGGTGTCGCTGGACGGCCGCAGTGCGTACTGTCCAGGGTCGACGTCATAACTGTTTCGTCTGGATCGCTGCAGACACTGGGGGGAAGCTGCAGAGGGAAGTCATAACATCGTGCGGTTCTATGGGGTTCTCATATGAGCATGTATTCTGGTTTGTGGTGCAGTTTCAAGTAGTGGTAGTGGTAGTGGTAGTAATAGTAGTAGTAGTAGTAGTAGTAGTAGTAGTAGTGGTAGTGGTAGTGGTAGTGGTAGTGGTAGTGGTAGTAGTGGTGGCAGCAGCAGCAGCAGCAGCAGCAGCAGCAGCAGCAGCAGCAGTAGCAGCAGCAGTAGTAGTAGCCGCTGGCAAATGAGGAGGGCAGCGCTCGGGGCATCGCCCGGGTCCCATCACACACACACACACACACCTACTTACCTTTTGAAATATCTAGCCCCAAGAGTTTCTAGTTGGCCTCAGCCGGGGTCACCCATGATAATTTCCAGATAGGGTTTCAATACGATTTGGATACGATCTGAAGATAGCCTCGGGCTATCGGGCTATGTCATGGATACGGTTCTGACACAGGGTTCGATACGATTTGGATACGGGGTTCAATAGGGGTTTCGATAGGGGTTCCGATACGG
>CAJNDV010030873.1:0-19099 GCA_905221635.1 Symbiodinium sp. CCMP2456 | reverse complement strand
CATGCGCGCATGGCACTGACAAAAAACCAATCGTCTGCATAGTTCGAATAAGGCCTCGGGGTACTTGATCGTACCATTGCCAGAAGCAGCCCTAGGCTAACGCACAGCATTGGTAGTGCATTTTTGGGTTTCTAAAGCATCAGAGATCGAAATCCGGAGAGAGACGGCCGACACCTGAGACCAAAGAGGATTGGAGATCTTTGCCTCTTTCTCGGCTCCGCCATGTTCCATGCTTTCAAAGCATTCCTGTGGCTTCTCGCAAGCTTATCGTTGGTGTCAGGCGTGATTTGGGGACGTGTTTTTGGGAAATCCTGGAAGAAGCTACTTCTTCACATTGGAGCTTCGAACAGGCTGCACTGATGGTCTACCGACATGTTGCCGTGCTTCTTCCGGGTCTTCGTTTGTGAGCCTCGAGTTGAGCAGGCGCTACAGCGAGTGGCTGACCGAAAAAAGGAGCCGCGAGTTTCTTCTGAGCAGCTCGAGGTTCTTCCCTGGGAGATGCTGTAGGGTTCAGGGTTGGGCAGTGTAGGGTCTTGAGCTTCGGGTTCAGGGTTTACCTGCAAGTCGAGTGTTTGTGGCCAGACTGACCTGCAGCTAGCAGAGACTAGGCTGGAAAGTCGAGGTCCGATTTTCAAAGCCGGACAATCCCAAAGCTGCCAGGACCCCAGCAAGCTGCAAGCGCTGGACAAATGGTTCTACAGCGCCAAGGCACGTGAAGTTGCCATGATTATTTGAAGATGCCAGCCTCGGTCAGCTAGCAATACTGCCAGCACTAAACCCGGTAAAACAGGACCCTCAACAAAAGAGCTTTACCCATAGGCCCCATCGTAGTTCCTTTCTGTGGTTTGTATTTAGGATCCTATTAGGTAATCCCAAACAGGAACCCTAAACCCTAAACCCTAAATCCCAAACAGGAACTACTATGGGGCCTATGGGTAAAGCCCAAGCTCAAACCTGAAGCTCCCTAAACCAGAAACCTAGAGCCCGCTGAGTCAGGCACTGGTAGGTGCAAGGTACCCCGGGTCTCTAAGGCTTAGGGGGGATGGCTTTTGGCTTTTGGTTACTACAGGATCCTCAATACTTACCTATACTATTCTGGGGGTTCCTTATTATAACTATAGAACAAAATCCCCCAAGAACACATTCTAATCATTAAGGCCCTTACATTATAGTAGTATAATATTATACCCAAAAACCCTATTCTAATTCAGCGTTTGGGTTACGAATCCGAGTTTCGAGGGGCTGGCATGGGGGACGCTGAGGCCCCCGAGCCGCACACCGAAACTTTCGGGGCCAGGATTAGACTTTTTAGGGTTTGGGCTTTGGGCTTGGGGGTTTAGGGTTTAGGGTTTAGGGTTTAGGGTTTGGAGTTTGGGGTTTAGGGGTTTAGGGTTTAGGGTTTAGGATTTAGGCTCCTAGTTATAAGTATAGTATCATGGCCCCCAAACCCTATTCTAAATTGACATTGGAGTGAATCTGCGTCCTTGGGGCTTCCTATAGATTGAAAGAGTCAGCCGTCGCAGAAAGTACGGTAGAAGCATTGGTTTCCGATATATCAGAATTACCGCGACTATACTATAATATACCGAAAAGCCTGATTCCTACATTAACCCACTGCTCCCAGAGGCGCCCCAACCACAACGATCCATTGTAAAGCAACCGCCCGGAGGAAGCGAAAGGCGCTGAAGTTGACAAGGCCGGTGCCGCTAAAATCGAGGAGCTTGTTTGCCATATCACCCGAAACTCGCAGACCCTAGTCCTCAACAAACATCCCTAAACCACCATGGTCCTAATACACGCTTACATTAGAACCCTCATGTGACTGCCACATGACAAAGAATGATATGGAGTAGATGCTCAGCTGCCGTCCGATGTGTGAAGATGCACAAAAGGCTTGGGGACTTGCTGTTTAGGGCTTACCGGTTCGAGTTGCAATGATTTCTGGTTTTACGGATTGAAGGCTGAGAGTTGTAAGGGTTCAGGGATTCAGGAATTGCATTTAATCTCCATTGCAGTTCCCGGTTTTTGGCTCAACCACTTTTATAGTTAGGATCCTAGACCGTAAGCCCCAAAAAGGAACTACAGTGGAGACTATAGGTGGGATGCGTTTTGATTTTGGGTTCGCGGTGTTAGGGACTTCAAACCCTAAACCCCCAAACCCCCAAACCCCCAAACCCCAAACCCTAAACCCCGAACCCCAAACCCTAAACCCCTAAACCCAAACCCCAAACCCTAAGCCTAAACCCTAAACCCCTAAACCCTAAACCCCTAAACCCCTAAACCCTAAATCCCAAACCCCAAACCCCTGAACCCTAAACCCCAAACCCCGAAACCCCTGAACCCTAAACCCCGAAGCCCTGAACCTTCGGGTTGCAAGGCCTATGTCTGCAAAGTGGCGGAGTGGAAGCTGTCGCGCGGTACTTTCAGACCAGGTCTGCTGCAAAAGGCGCGGACCTCGTCCCTTCTTTTTGATCCCTTTAGTTTAGGGTTTAGGGTTTGGGGTTTAGGGTTTTAGGGTTCAGGGGTTCAGGGTTTGGGGTTTATAGGTTTTGGGTTAAGGGTTCAGGGGTTTGGGTTTATAGGGGTTCCGAGTTTAGGGCTTATGGGGTTCGGGTTACGGGTCCAGGGGTTTCGGGTTTATAAGGGTTCAGGGTTTAAGGCTGATAGGGTTGGGGTTAAGGGTTTAGGGTTTCAGGGCGTTGCTGTCGTGAGCCACTTATGGGCAGACGTGATGTTTACTAACTGCCGCTTGCTATTGCTGCGTTTTGGTCGCGTATCTATGCCAGCGTACTTCTGCGAAGAAGTCTCAATCGTACTGCTGGGAGTTATGTGGGCTGGACTGTCGGGCAGCTCTGCCGAGTCTTCCAAATCATTGCGCTGCTTGCATGAATTTCCTGTATTTCTTCGTTGATGTTCAAGTACTGTAGCCAGAGCTGGTAGTGGCTGTCGTGACGGCCATCTTAAACGGTTATCACCATCAGCAACAGATCATCGCCGTCGCAATCGTCAAGGTCGTCATGATAACCATCAGTTCTTATCACCATCATTACCACCTCCACCGTGGTCTGTTGACTTCAGATGTTCCCGCTTTCGGATCTGCCGCACTCCCCGAGACCCCTCGCGAGGTGCAGTCGAACTCTGAGCAAGCTGTGAAGAAAGCTTTCGCGAGACTCAGCCTGCAGGGTTCGATGGAACGAAGGGGCTTTACCATAGGGGCCGTAATAATTAGATTAGGGTTTTGGGGCTCACTATATTGAAAAAATTCATACTGAGGACCCCCCCCAAAAAAAAACAAAAAAACAAAAATGGCAATTATTGAGGCCCCTATATTAGGTTTAGGAGGTAGTGGAGTCGAATGTGCCCCCAGATGATCTCAACGGCGGAATATCTCTTTTGGACACTTGGTTCCAAGACACTGCCCGATCTATATGTTGGGCACGTGATTTCGTCGTCGACGTGTTACTTCGAGGGCACGTTGCGATGCACTCCTGTTCTGTTCCTTTTACGCTCAAGTTTGGTGGAAGGAGCGAGATCCTGACTGTGTAGGGCTTGGAAGACAAAACAGAGGTAGATTGCTATTCAGGCTTGCAGGGTGGTATCTCTATGATGCATGATGAGTTTAGGGTTTAGGGTCGGCCAGTCGGAGTCCTGCGGTTCATTGTGTTCTTCTGGCGGGGTGTAGTCTTTTCGAAAAATCTCCTCCGTATGCCTTTGCAGCGAGAGCAAAACCCTAAACCCCCGAACCCACACCCTAAACCCCTAAGCCCTAAACCCCAAATCCTAAACCCTAAACCCTAAACCCTAAATCCTAAACCCTAAACCCTAAACCCTGAACCCTAAACCAAATAGCAATCCGAAGCGGCTCCACAGTCCCAGGGCTGCTTCAGAGAGCATCGAAGAGGATCCGGCAAAGGCTCTGAAGGCCGGCGATAGCTTAGGTCTTTTTGGTGTTCCCTTCTCAAGGCTCCCTTTAGTTTAGGGTTTAGGGTTTATGTCGGGTTTTTTTTCGAAAGGGTTTCTATATAAGGTCAGTATAGGATTTTAGGTGTCCCTTTTTGGGTCCTTTGCGTGAGGGTGCCCTAGTATGTTGGGGGAGCGAACAAGGGATCCTAATTTAGAGAAGTATCCATATTATATTCTCTTCGAGTCTCTGTGTACTTATAATCACGGTTTAATATACCCACCAAAGCTATATTCTAATATGGATACTTTTTAGTATCATCATAGTATAATATATCCCCCACAAAGCCCAGATGCTTAAAAGGACCGTTTTCAATTCTTCAGGGGTTTTCGACCGCAGAGCTTGGAGAGCTCGGGCTCTAAATGTCTTTATGCTCGGAGATACCGAACCGTAGACCCTGAACCCTGAACCCTCAACCCTAAACCCTAAACCGCAACCCCTGAACCCTAAACCCTAAAACCCTAAACCCTAAACCCTGAACCATAAATTAACCCCGAATCGCCGTTTACAGTTTTGCCTGCCCAGGTTTGTCTTTGACACCTCATGTTCGCGGTTCAGTTTGTATGCTGAGCCGTCTGCTCCCATGAAAGCCGGGCCTGTCTGTGGCTTGTAGTTCCTACTTCCTTGAGGATGGTTCTGGGCCTTTTAGCCACGCGTGGAAATTCCAGATGATGCTGGTGGTGGCACTGCCTGCCACATGTTCGAAATGCATGGCTGCATGACCTCGTTCATCCTTGTTCCGCTGGGTCCTGATTTCACGAACCGCATCAGAATCATTGATTGAATTCATTTTTGTCACGACTACTAGTTTTCTCTGGAAAAAATGAGTGTTCTACAGAACCTAGCTAGTACCCTAAACCCTAAAGGCCCTAAACCCTAAACCCTAGTTTGAGTCGAATATTCACATGTTGTGATCACCTTTATGCCCTTAAAACATGCACCCTGAACTGCCCTGAACCTTGTGTCCACTTCCTCCATTGCTTCAACTTCCAGTCCTAGTGCCTTAAGCCTAAAGCCCCAAAGGAAGCCCTAAGCCCTAACCCCTAAACCCCTAAACCCTAAACCCTAAACCCTTAAACCGTAAAGCCTGAAACCCTTCAAGAGGCCTTGGACGCCGCTCTGGCTGGGGTTGGCCCGGCCACCGCGTCTGCAGTGCCACGCGTCAGAAAATCTGGGTTTAGGGTTTAGGGTTTAGGTTTTAGGGTTTAAGGTTTAGGGTTTAGCAGCTGAGTTTAGGGTTTCGGGATTTTGTTGTAGCTTCGATTTAGGGCTTGGGGTGTGATGCTTTAGGGTCGGGATTAGGGGTTTGGTGTTCTAATTAGGGTTTGGGCTGCTAGGTTTTGTGGATCTATGACTTCAGGGTTAGGTGTTTCAAGCTGTTGTTTAGAGTTTGGGGCTTTGGGGCTTTAGGACTTTGGACTTATTCTAGGGTTTGTGTTCTTGGTGGTGTTTTCGCATTTTGCGGTCGTGGCTTCGCTGCCGGGTTTGGTGATTTGGATGGGGTTCTACGGCTTGAGGGCTGTACGGTTTGGGCATTCAGGGTTTGGGACTTTCGGGGCTGTGTGGTTTGTTGTGTGTTGGGTTGTGTTTCTATTGTTTGGACTTTCGGGTTGTAGGGCTTGGGAGCTAAAACCACGTCTTACTCTTGGGGTCAAGATCCCTCCCCGGAACCAGGTCTGCTGTTTTCGATTTTGTTATTTTGTCCTCCTAGTGGCTTTAGCTGTTTTTTTGTTTTAGTTCGGGCGCTTAGCTTTTTTTGGTGGGTTCGGGACTTAGGTCCTTTACGGCTTTGGGGCTTCAGTACTTGGGGTTAGGTTTTGGGCTTCATGCATACTAACTTGTTTCGCCCAAATCGGAGGGATTCATACCGAAACATTCGTGCAAGCCGGGTCTTGGAACTGCATTTCGTTGTAGCGGGGGTTCAGGGCCTGTGCGGAGGTTATGCCGGGCCTTCCCGAAGAAAGTCGCCTTCATGTCGGATGAGGTGCAGACGGAGAGAAGCATTGAGTAACTGGCTTCGTCCACGCATCGAAGGGATAATCGAGGAACAGGGGGGAAGAAACCACATCACTAGTTTCACGATATAGTTTCATGAGCTTCATGAGCGCGAAGTCTGGCCGCACTGCCCGTCATTCATAGAAAATTCCATTTAGACGTCTTCTTGGCAGCCTCCCTAAACCCTAAGCCACAAACCCTGAAACGTTGACCTTCGCCATCGCTGCATTTGGCACAGGCGATGCTGGGGTGCGGCCTCTTTAGCAAAGCCTCGGAGATCAAGTACGACCTGAAGACCTTCGCAAGATTCAACGAGATTGTGCTGGAGCTCAGCATTTTCTTGCTGGCTGGCTTGGACGACTCCTTAAAACCTATAGCCCCATAAAACTTTAAGCCCTCTGCAGTGGCCTACAGGATGCTGGCATGTAGAAACTAAACATGTGGGAGGTAAAACTGCCGCTTCAATGCTTGTCTTGAGCTGGGAAATGTGTTTTGGATCATGGCAGATTGGGTTCAGGTTCAGGGTCTTAAGGCTTATTAACCCTAAAGCCCTACACCCGCTTATATGTTTTGGAGATAGGCGGGCCTAGTTTGAGAAGGCAGGCCTGTGCCTCCGCAGGTCCCTATACAGAATAGAACATACGGTGTCGTTCACTACGGTTTACGGTGTAGGGTTTGGATTCCTAGACTGCTTTTTCCGGAGGCAGTCTTTGCACCTTTCCGTTTCAATCACAATCCCCAAGAAGGTCCCTGAGCTCAGGATGGAGTCTGCCCTGCCCAAGAGCGACCACACGGCTTACTCAACATAGACCCATCGAGAACCTTATAAAGCCCCGAAAGACACCGATCCTACAGAACCCAGTAGAAACCCTATAGAAATCGCTTTTCTAAGCATAATAGCACAATTTGTAAACCCTAAACCCTAAACCCCCTAAACCCCCTAACCTCTTAAACCTCATCGAACCCTTTATAAAGGCTGCAGTTGCAGGTGCAGCAAAAGGCCCTGGAGCTCGGGGCCCCCTGGACGGGCGACGCCGTTGCGAAGCTCGGCGGTCTTTCTGCGGAGTGGGAGCTTCCACAAACGGGGGGGCCCTTAAAGGAACCCGTAAAGGAGCCCCTAAGGGGTGATCTGAACAGAAGGGACCGTCATGGTGCCTGGGTTTTTGCTGGGTTCTCGATCTTAATGGGGTTCGAAGCTTAGTAAAGCTTGCAGTTTGGCAGTCTTGTAGGTCGGGAGTCGGGCCAGGTTTGAATTTTGGGGGCAGGTCATACCCTCAACTGCCAGGACACGCAGCCTTACAGTCTTTGCTACCTCCGAGGCCGAAGGCTTCGATGGAAGCCTGGGGTGCCCTGAGTTCTGAAATCCCGAGCCCTAAGCTAAAAACAGAAAGTAGAAACACGCAAGAGACAGCAGGCGTAGATGCCCTCCATATGTCAACTTGCCTTGTTAGAGCTGACAAAAGAGCGCTTATCATGGTGTTAGAGAATCAAGTCGCTAGAGGTAGATAGAAAGATAGATAGGCGGATAGGTACACAGGTAAGCAGGTAGATACACAGATAGATGATGGGTAGCTAGACACGGATGGATAGAAATATGTCCCTCTCTCTCTATCTCTCCCTCTCCAGTTGAAACGAAGCCGCTGTTTGCTTGACTCCGTTTGCTGCACACAGGAAGGCACTCTGGGCGACCCGCACCTTGCAGAGGGACGCAGCGGCGCCGAAGCCGGCAGCTCCCCGGCACAGCAAAGGGTTTAGGGTTTAGGGTTTAGGGTAGCAGAAGCATGAGAGACGCAGCAGAAGCAAGAGCAAGAGCCAGAGCAGGAGCAAGGGCAAGATCCCTCAAAAGTGGCGGTAAAGATAAACATATGCCCAGCAAGGAAAATGCTTTCCGAGTTTTATTGGGGGGAGGGGGCCCCCCCATCCGTTTAATATTAGGGGAAAAAGATTATAGGGGTTTAGCATTCCGGGTTTCATGTCGTGAGGGGAGCTTTATGGCTTTAGTGCTTAAGGGTAAGGGTTATTTTGCGGCAGGTAAGGCAGGAAGGTAGTCAGGGAGCTGTTTTTGTAAGGATGCAAGACTTTTGCTGCTTTTCGTTCTGCCCTTCGCATTCTCACAGCTTTAACTTCTCTGTTTCTCAGTGGCGTCGTAGGCTGGTGGCATAACTTCGACTAGGATCCTCGATTCTTGATCGCTCCCTGCTTACAGAGGGCGTAGGGAGCAGGGTTTAAGGGCTTGAAAGTCAGGTCATGAAGGTGCCGGCGACGAAAGTCTCTTCTTCAACGGGGGTCAGGAAGACCATCGCGAAGACAAACAAGAAGTGAGGCTTTCCGGTCGCTAACGGGCTCTACAGGAACCCCGTCACTGCAGATGACTTGCAAAGCCCTGAAATCCCTGAAAGCAATGAAAGATTAACGACCGGATCGAGGGAGTAGCGCAGAACGCATCAGAGTGGAGACCGGATTCCTAAACCCTAAACCCTAAACCCTAAACCCTAAACCCTACTAGTGCATGTACAGAGCTTGGACAACCCATCAGCTGCGAGTCAAAAGTCTGCAGAGTCGTAGGAACGACCTCGAGTAGGTATGCTGCCGGTGCATCATCATTTGATTTCTTAGGGGTTTCGGGCTTAAGGTTTAGGATTTAGGGCAGCCGTTCGGTGAAGAGTGGACCGCCAAGGCCACGGAGGTTGTATAGGGGCCTGAATAGTTACCAATACTATCTTGGGGGCTCCTTATTATGAAGACTATGAATGTAGTAGAATGGGCCCGAAAACCCTAGTCTAATTATTAAGGCTCCCTATAGTAGTAGAAAGGTTCTGCTTAAGCTTGTCCGCATGTTTCACACCACAGGCTCACCATTGTAAGTAGACGTGGCGGCCAGGGCCGGACGGTCACGGAGGTAGCATCGGATGTTTGTTTAGATATTCCGAAGTATAGGGTTTAGGGTTTAGGGGTTTAGGGTTGAGGGTTTAGGGCTTAGGGTTTAGGGTTTATTGAAAATCAGCATGTTTAAAATTCGTCACCGTCTGTGCGAGGCTGCTTTGCAGGCCAGCGCCCAGTGCGGCTGTCACATCTGGAGCCATGACTGATAATGCTCTGCTTTGTTCCGCTCGAACTGGTCCCCAGAAAGACGAGGAGCAGAAAACCACCGGGGCAGTGTTTTCTAGCCACGCACATCCACCTACAGCAAGTGTAGTTGAACATACGAACCACCGATGCACAGCAATGATCTTACTCAGGACTTGACTTGACAATGTAATCCCACAGTTACTCGTCCCATATTTATACGGTTTTTGAGGCAGTACCGACATTGCACCTCAGACCTGTCTTCCACGCGTGGATGTCGCTCTGCATGGCGAAAACCCCAGAACTGAAACCGTACTAGACCACACTCACCCTGTACATCAAGCCCAGGCCTCAACACAGATTCCTACAGCCATGCGCTGTCTCTTGAGATAGCAAAAGGTGTCAGAGCATCTGAGCATACCCTACTCGTCCATCCAACAAGTTCGCACCGATGGCGATGGCATCGCCAGCCGCAGCTGCGGTGGAGAGGCCCCTTGTCAGGAGAAAAGAGGTTAGGTTTGTCGCCGCCGAGGATGCCATAAATTCTGGGTCGCCGCTGATTCCTGTGAGTTGCACACGCTGACAAGCAGGCCTCCGGGGGTTGAGTTTTGTTCCTGTAGCTCCAACTGCATTCTTGCACGACCTGCACGATAGAACTGTTGGCAGTGTTTCGTGTTTCTCGATTTCTGAGCGTGCTCTTGTGCAGATTGGGATGCAAATCTGCTTGCTTCATCCCTCGTGCTCATGTGGCACGTAGAGCGCGCTAACTAGCCATACCTCCGTCTTGGAAAATTCATATCTAGACAAGTGTTACATGTATGTATACAAGTAGGTACACATATACACACCCAATTACGTGCATGCACACATACCTACATACATACATACATACATGCATGCATACATACCTACATACATACATACATACATACATACATGCTTGCACGCATACATGACTGCATGCATACATGCCTAGGGCCTAATAACTAGCGTACACACGCACACATTCGTGCGTACGTTCATAAAACGTGCTTATGTGTGTACGTGCAGACACCCCAAAACATGCGCAGATGTCCAAGCGTCTGTTCATGATGGTATGAAAGACCCTTGGGTGCTGCCGCATGTGTCTTCCCTTGGTGAGTCCGAGCCTTCGAAATCTTGTACGTACTTAATCATGCGCACGACTTTTGTGCTTCGGGGGTCGCGAACCTTTACCGTCCAGGCTTCGGATTCTAGTCTGCATGAAGTCCAGGATCAGCGGCTTTTGTCAAGTCTCTGGTCTTACTAAGGTTCCTGGCTGAGAACCCGGTTGATGTGACTCGGCTCGCAGAGTGGGGCCCAACCACCCTAAACACCTCGACCCAACCTTCGGGCGACCAGAGCTATGAGACTTAGCATCAGGCCAGATCAAGCTGTGCTAGGACCTATGTCCGTTTAGAAGCACTACCAACGCTTGCACGTGGCCCGCAGAGTGTTCGGATGTTTCCTCGTCGCTCTTAAATGATCGCGGTCTTTGAGTAGTCTTCCTCAGCTCTAAAGCCACGCACCTCGACTGTAACCAGGAAAGGGCCGCTGCCGCCCTGCGCAATGCAGCCCCAGACGTGCAACTCCAGGCGCTTCCACGGTAGAACTTGCATTCCAGAGGGGTTGGGTAAGTTCGGGTTGTATGCCTTCGATTGTAGCTCTAGCGACTGAGGACCGTCGTCGTAACCGTCAATCATCGTCATCATCATCATCATCGTCATCATCATCATCATCATCTTCTTCATCATCATCATCGGCATTATCATCGCTGTCGTCTACGTCCTGGCAATCGCCCTCAGCCGTGTCGTCTTGTCGTCATCATGAACTTCATTATAATGCCACGTCTTCTTGCTGTTGTATGTCTGTTGCTTCTTCCAATGTTCAAACCTGCGTCGTCATCGTTCTCTTCATCAAGGTTCTTTCATCACAAACTGCCGCAGACGTAGTCGTCTTCAGCGCTCCGACGTAGCACGGTGCTTCTTCTGAAACGTATACTGCACTATAGGGGCCTCAATATGTGGAATAGGGTTTGGGGTATATTATACGATAATTTAATTAGATTAAGGAACCCCCCAAAACCCTATTCTACTTATTAAGGCCCTTACATCAAATTTGTTAGCAGCGTCGTTGTGCCCCGTGCCCCAAACCTCAAAACCGAGGCCATGGAGCGTGGAAGCCTGGCTGACTGCAAGTGACTTGGGCTGACTTGGAAATGCGCTGACCACGAACGTTTCGGGTTCGTAGTGGCAGGGTCGGCTGAAACTCGAAATTTCAAAAGACAGGAACCTTTGCCCAACTGTACTCTAATCCCCATTCCTGGGACCTAAAATCAAAATCGCTACCTGCTTACCACTTGACATGTCTGTGCTCAGGATTAGCCGTGCACCCAAAAACCCAGAGCCTCAAAACTCAACGTCCGATGGCCCACACCCGAAGCCCACGAAGTACAGAGGGTTTAGGGCCGTTTAGGGTTTAGGGCTTTGGGTTTGGGGTTTAAGCTTTGGGTTTTTCGGGTTTGGGGCTTTAGGATTTTAGAGGTTCAGGCTTCAGGGGGTATGATTCAGTTTAGTTTTTTGAGCAGAAGTGGCAACGGCAGCGAGATTTGCTGTAGCAAGAACTTAGGGTTTAGGGTTTAATAATGGCAGCAAGCCCCTCAGCCTTTTGTTTGCATCAGCCCCGCCACCTTGAATGCCAGAGGGGCAAGTGACCTTCAGAGAGACGGACAGCCTGCCAGGAATCCATCTGCCGCCCTGATGGTGCGTATAAACGGCTCTGCCGGGAGTTACTTGGAAGGACATTTTTGCATGTTTTTCTTTCCCTCAGCCCTATCAACTACCCCAAATCCGGAACATAAACCCTAAACCCTAAACCCGGAACAAATCCCAAGAACATAACGTAATATGATACAATATACAACCTCAAAGCATGCGAAGCGCCCAGATGTCGCCAACACCGCGGGCCTCTCCACGAAGGATATGCAGGGGACACCCGAGGAGATCTGGGTCGGGTCCTCAAATCGCCACGAGGATTGTGCCAAAATTTTGCAGCCGGAATAGGTAATTAGTAGTCAGGTCCCTTTATACCCCCTAGTAGACGTATAGACATAGTATACCGCCAAATCCGATTTCAAGTGTTAGGGCCCCTGCTTAATAGCTCAGCTCCACTCGTTGCCCTCTTCGTTGCTTCAGTGCGCAGCCATTGTCACGATTGCTCTTGCCATTGGTCTTGTTATGCTTGCATTCAGAGTCATCGCCGTCGAATCAGTAGCGGCACTGGTAGTGGCAGTATGTGGTACCAGAGGAGTATCTCGGCAACTTGTCTTCGCAACAGTGTCATAGTCGTTTTGATGGCTTGTGGAATCGCCACGTTCCCCGCTCCGGATTAAGGCATTCTTGATGTTATTCCTCAGGGTTTAGCACACTTATACTTATATTGTAAATTACCCCCGAAACCCTGCTCTAGTTATTAAGTCTGCTATATTACATATGGCCATCTTGTGTAAGCATGCTGCGCTTTGATTGGGCTAGGCGCTTTGGAGAAGCATGGCCAGGCTGCGACAAGCCTGCGGCATTAAAAATAGGCCAAGCTTGAAGCCCAAAGCCCCAACTCCCCAAACTTTGTATGATCCTTCCAGTGCTGCTCGGTCAGGCAAAGATCATGGCCAAGAATCAGAGCAAAGGAAGCGGCTCTGCGATGAATTACGCGTCCACGTGTCGAAATGGGAGTCTCAAAGACTTTGGTGAGGGACGCTTGAATGTTCTTTGGAAGATGTCAAGGCCGAGGAAGCAACTTCGATGGCACAAGGGCTATTGTGGTGCTAAGGCGATAACAGCTCAGTAAACCCAGTGCCTCGAAGCGCGAACCTTGCTGTGCAAGCCTTGTAGTTTGAGCCAGTTGTGGCGAGGTGGCTACGGAGGCTATGGCGTGGCGCCCGCCGACCCTACATCACAGATAGCCGCAGCTGCACAGTGGCTGGGAAAGCAGATACACGTTCGGCCACTCATCGCCTGGCCTGTTGCCAAGTGTTCCTTGATCAGCTTCAGTCGCACGTGCGCGTGGGAGAGCACTGCTTCGGTGCCGGTGTTTCACGGTTCAGCGTGGGTTTCTGGCGAGGCTGGCGGCAGCACAGCAACAACAGCAGTTGGCTGTCCAGCTTTACTACCAGCAGCGCCTTGGCAGTCGGGATTTGTCAAGTCGAGCTCTTATCATTCTGGCAAAGGTTAGGAGTCAGGATGTCGGAGTGTCAGATCCGAAGTAGAAGCCCTCAATAGAAACATCCTTAGTCTAAAGACTCCTGAATAAGGCACCCCCCAACCCCCCCCCCCCCAGTTTTTGAGAACCCCGGCATGTGGACTTGAAGTGTGCCTCGAGACTTGAGGTTGAGAATTCAGAGGTTTGGGGAGTTTAGGGTTTGGGACTTCAGAGGGTTTAGGGTTCTATGGGGTTTGGGGCTTCAGGGGTTAGGGTTGTGGAGGTTTCGGGTTTCGGGATTCAGGGTGTAGAGTTTAGCGGGGTCAGGGGTAAGGCCGAGCCAGCGGTACTCCGACTCCCGAACACTGCACAAGATGACAAGCTCGTTGTCGGGTTTCGGGTTTAGGGATTAGAGTTCATTAGGGTTTCGGGCTTAGGGATTAGAGCTTAGGGCCTAGAGCTTATTAGGGTTTATTAGGGCTTAGCGGTTGAGCTTAGGGCTTAGGGTTGACGCATGTGCTGATAGTGACCCCTCGAGCATCATGCCGGTGCACTTGGTACTTATGCCTCCGAATGCTAGCTAGAAGGCTAGCTTGCTTCAACTCACCAGCCTTGATGATGACAAGGATAGATGCTGGCTGGCGGCCGGGTGGTGCAGGTTTTGGTGGTGGTGGTGGTGGTGGTGGTGGAGGGGATGATGATGATGATGGTGATGATGAGGGGCATGATGCTGGCGAGGACAGCAGTCCGCAGATGATCATGCTTACTCTTGTGTATAGTCTTGTTCTATTGCTTGGTGTTCCTCTTTTTGTAAGCTGGAACTTCTGCATTGCGAGCCAGTAGCATGTTTTCGTGCCCGCTCCTTCAGATTCTGCTCGATGCCAAAATCCAGCAGCATCAAACAGCAAAACCACTCGGAGCGACTCTACCGCACGCCCAGGCTGGCAGCGCAGCAGGTGGGTTGTCTGCCCTGAAGCCGGTACTCGCAGGGCGTCGTAGGGGGTGTTCGATACGTTTATGGGGTTGCATGGAGCCAGGAGTCCTGTCAAGAAGGATCCTTTTCCTGCGGATCTCCAGGCATCCCTGGCCCTAAAACCTACACTGCACCCTACATTCGATGGCTTGGCGTAGGATCTGCAGAGATCCCTTTGGTTTCAGAGGCGCTTTCTCTTTGCGTCGCATTCGAGCAAGAGACCCGAGGTTCTCTGTCGAAGCTGCAAATTGACAAACGGCATTGGGTTTGGGTTCGGGGTTTAGATAGATCAGCAAGCATCTCACTGCCGCTGAAGGGTCTCTCTCTCTCTCTCTGTCTCTCTCTCCCTCGGTCTGTCTCTCTGTGTCTAAGTATGCATGAGTCTGTCGACACGCGCACGCAGACTTGCGCTATTCTTGTTCGGGAATATGCTGAGCACATTCGTTGCTTCAGGGAGCTACAAAATAAAACCCAAAGCCCACTAAGCCCTGAAACTCCGAAAGATCCCAAGAATTGGAACCTACACGCCCAAAAACCCTAAGACCCTAAACCCATAAAAACCGTAAGACCCTAGACCCCCTGCCTAAACTGCATGATTTCCCTGAACTCCGAGAGAACTCTCTGGTCAGGTCGCCGCACAGCAGCTTGCTGCAGCACAGCTGGCGGCAGCCGGACTTCCAGCACCCAGGATGTAAGCGGGAATAACATAGAAGCCAAGATCATTCTTTCCGTATTGTAATAACACTGTCATGTACCCGTCGCACCCTGCCACAGGCCCTGTTGCAGGACTGTGGTCAGGGTCGCGTAGGACCTATCGCAGGGGTGGGTTTGGTCTGAGGTGTTGGTCACTCTGTACCATTCCTACAGCAGCTGCTGCTTGTTTCTGTGACAGCTTCTGGTTTAAGGCAGATCCGGCGGCAGGTCAGACAGCGGCACCTTGGCATCCTTGGGATTTGTTTTGGGAGGTTACGGGCTTTCAGTGCTTTGGGCTTTTTGACCTTTGGGTGGTCTTTCCCTTCCCGAGGGACCTAGGCTCTACAGACTACGTTCAAGGTCGAGTCCTCTTGTCCTGCAGGATACAGGTCGCATGTTGGGATTGCAGTGTAATCTCAAGCTGGGGGAGCGTCTGGGGTCCCGTCATGTGGTTGTTCCCGGCTGTACCAGACGCCCTTCACTGTAACACCGTACCCTAAGCCCGAAAAGCCAAACCGAAAAACTCTACACCCTGAGCCCCAAAGCCCTAAACCCTGACATATCCAAATGCCCGCAATCCGTAAAAGCCCCGGGTCCAGTGTCTGCAAAAGGGTCTCCTAAGGTCACTTAGGTCCCTCTTCTTAGGGTCTATCTTAACATGAGGACCCCGCAGCGTAATATGGTCCTTTCCAGCAAAGTTGGTGCTGCTGCAACGGCTACTTCATAGCGCCTGCGACAAGCTTTCGCGTTTTGGGCTGAAGGTGTTTGCAGCTCAGGATGCAGGGGTTCCGGCCGACTTGTTGAACCTTGGACCCCAAGCGAGACTCTGGACGGAGACCCTGTAAAAAGGCGAGGTGGTGAACCCTTTCTTTGGGGGGGCCTTTAAAGCTGCGAGCATGGTGATCAGAGGATGATGCTAGTTTCCGTGATGGTAAATTCGGTGGTGAAGACGACGACAGAGCTGAAGCTGATGAATGTAGCCTATAAGAAAGACTGAGACACGAAGATGAAGATGAGGAGGATGAGCTATCCGTCCTCAGCCACCGGCCGCAACTGTGTGACATAGGTAGGGGCCTTTATGATTACCTCTACTATTCTCGGGGTTCCTCACTACAGCTACAGTATAATGGGCCCCACAGCCTTATTCTCATTCTCGAGGCCCCTACAATAAACCCTAAACCCTAAACCCTAAACCCTGAACCCTAAACCCTAAAGCTCTTAGGACGCTCTTGCCGCAGCTGCGGCAGCGGATCCCAGCTTGGCCGCTGCGCTGACAGCCGCAGGCACTCTAGAGCCCGTGTTGTGGGGGTTCAGGGCTTAGAGGGTTTAGGGGTTTAGGGTTCAGGGGTTTTGGTTCAGGAGTTTAGAGGTTTAGCTGTTTTGGGTTTAGGGTTTCGGGTTTGATTGCTTATGCCATCGGCTTTGAGTCGGCTCTCTGACTGTTGGGCGGGCATGGGGCATAAGCTCAGGGCAGGAGGTCGAAGAATGAGAACACGCACGCATGAGTGCATTTCTGTGCATCCCCGCATCTGCATAGGCCGAGCAATATCCAAATGTCGAATCTCTCTCACTCTCTCCCTCTCTCCCTCTCTCTGGCTTTCTCTGCCTCTCTCTCTCTGACCATGTTTCGCACGCCCTCTGGACCCCGTGAGTGAACTGAAGTGAAGTACCGGGCCGCGGCCCCCGCGGACGGAAGCCAACGAAGAGAGAGAGAGAGAGAGAGAGAGAGAGGGGGTGAGTGCGCAAGTGAGCGAGCGACGGCAGGTGTCAACGGCGCGCCAGCGGCAGCTACCACAGCACCGGCACCGGCCATAGGGTCTCCCGACCCCCTCTTAGGTGTCGGTCAGTCCGTCCCAAGCCAGGGGCTGCCGGGCGCTTACCCCAATGGGGTGTCTGAGGTTCAAGGTGGATCCATGAAGGCTGCTCCTCCACGACCACTGGAGTCTGCGCAGCCAGGAGTTGTCTCCAAGATGTCGGGGCCTCCACCAGCGACTCCTCCCTTTACGGCCCCACCGCCTCCCACACCCCCTCCTCCTCAGCCACCGCCCCCACCGATGCATGCAGGGCACTATGGCCCTCCGGGGGCTTGTGCACCTCCCCACCCTCCAGCCCCACCACCAGGGCCGGGACAGCCGGGCTACGCTAAGTGGCCTCCTGCGCCTCCTGCCAGACATGGGCCATACTGATCATGTGAGGGTAGCATAGAGCCATTTCTCTCCCGGTTCCGCCGTGTGGACATCCTGCTGCGCACTTCAGGTTCTGGTCCTACGAACTAAATCCGGTTTAGGGTTTAGGGTTTAGGGTTTAGGGAGGTCCACACGATCAGGGAGGATATCTTTGATCTGGTTGCCCTGCCTCGCAACGCCGGACTCAATAACCCGCAGCTCTCGAAACTCCCAGGCACTGCGAAGCAGTAACGCCCAAACCCCCGAGGCCCCGATGGACATTGAACTCTGCTAAACCCTGCTCGAAGCCGCGAGCCCTAAAATCCTTTAAACCCCTTGAAGCTCGAACATAACCTCCCATCTGTAGGCCCTATGCAGCACGCAAATGGAAAAAGGCAACATTGTAGGCCGAGGGCAGCCGAAGTGAAAGGAATCCTCTCGCCAACGGCCAAGTGAAGTTCGAAAGCCGCGTCCAGTTTCCGTCCCTTCCTGTTTGAGAGTTTCTCGCTAGTTGGGGGTTCTTTGTTGAGGGGTCTTGTGAAGAAAGGCCGTGGGCCCGTTAGTCTTTCCAGGTCGTGGAACTTTTTTCTGCGGGGCTGTAATTGCGGCGTCCTATAGGTTTCGCTTTTGGTGTCCGGAACCACACATCTCTTAGGGTTTTGGGGTTTAGAGTTTAGGGTTCAGCAGCCACTATCGTCGTGCATTCAACCCCTCACCCCCTAAGGACTTGGACGGTCGGCAGACGTCTTGCACAACCACTAGGCCCTTAAACCTTTAAAGAGAAACCTAAGCCCCTAAACCCCGTTTGTTGGCCCTCATGCAAAATCCTGATCCCCCTAAGCCCTGAACCCTTGTCCCCCAAGCCCTCTAAATCGAACACTAAACCTGACAAGCTCTAGAGGGTTTTATTCTTGGCCGGGTTTCGCCCTAAATCCATCCGGAGCGTCCTATGTAAGCCTTAACAACTGAGGGTCCGCAGAAACCCCGGGGCCGAAGCAACTCATACCATACCGCTGTGCTCCCAAAAAGGGGCGATGCTCAGGCCAACGTAGTCCCAGGTTCAACCTGTGGCCGAAAAGACACACCTTTTTAGGGTTCCTTATTCTGGTCTCTGTTATAAATAGTTCCTTAGGTAGGTCTTTTAGGCCCCAGGAGCCTGGGCAATCTTGTAGAACTCTAGAGTGGAGGACGTGGGAGGTGACAGGGATCAGGGCCGGATCCGTGGCTTATGACGAGGAGCGCAGAAGGCGCACGCAATGATCGTGCACTCGGGAACCACAGTTTGGTCTTGACGCTTCCTGAGCTCTGTGGCCTGCTAATTAGGTGATTTTCTGGTGTTTTGGGGTTTGGGATTGATGAAAAATCTGCGATGCGAGAGGGATTCTGATTGTTTGGGTGAGGGGCTCACTGACAGGCTTTTGAGAGGCACTTTTCGTCCTTCCAACTCTCATGGCTACATCTACAAACGGGTCCTCGATAGCCCAAGACGAAGAAGGTTAGCCCGTTGGCCCCACTCTGCAGCCGAAGATCCGACCCCCCTTCCCCCCAAATATAGAAGGCTAAATAACTACTTACATTGCTGCTAGGGTTCCTTATTTAATACTTGCGGCGCGATTGCTCATGGTTTAGGGGGTAGGTTTGTGTGTAGGCGTGAGTGTTCCCAATTCAGGCGGGGATCCTGTCTCTGAAGACAGACTTTGGGCTTAGAGTTTAGGGTTTAGGGTTTAGGGTTTATTCGTCTATTGCCTGCCAGCCTACCAGCTTTTTGCGGCGAAGGTTTGTTATGTTCCTCCTGCTAAGCACCCGCTATCGGCTATTTCTGGATCCTCAACCCTTAAGCCCGAAATCCAAAAGTCTAAGCCCTAGGCTCTAAACCATTTTACTGCAAGTGTGCCTACAGGTGCTTTGCCTTATTGCTAAAGCCCTCATATCAGTTCTCTGCTGCAAGTACAGCTGCTGGCGCTTATAGAACGCCCTCAAGCCCACCAAGCGTTGGAAGCCCCAGCCCCCATCACTCAAAAGACTATGTGC
>CAJNDV010030872.1:34792-47622 GCA_905221635.1 Symbiodinium sp. CCMP2456 | reverse complement strand
ATAATAGAAGCCCCAAAGTTGGAAACCCAATAGCCTCAATCCTCCAGAATAATGTATAGGGATCCCCAGCACTGTTTGTCCTGTATCCGGTTTCCAACTTTGTAAGGTCTACTCTATATATATATATATATATATACACATATGTAAGGGTACCTACCTACCCACTGAAGCACCCATCCACCCAGCGACCTACCTACCTATCTACCTACCTACCTACCCACCTACCTACCTACCTTGCAAACATGCATACATGCCGACATGGAGACATACATACTACATACGGCATGTGTATCTACATATTTTACCTGTACTTTGTGCATCTTGCCTAACAACTCGTCTATGCATGTGTTCGGGTGCTCGTTCATGCACCGTCGTGCAAACAGAAATGTATGTGACTGCATGCGTTTACGTACGCGTCGACGAGCTTGTCTAGATACGTATGCCTGTACCTTCTCTTCGAAATCCCCCTATACTCTGATGTGATTCACTGCATATGATGCATCCTGCCAGTAGAACATTTGAGCTGGTATTCCGGCCCCCAGCATTGCTTTTTCCCGACAACGGGTCTTTGGCATTCAAGCGCACATGCCAAAGACAGGTCGAAAAGAATCAGCTCGAACAGAAGCTCACAAGATGAAGTAAGGCTAGGTAAGGCGACCCTGACAAAGCTCAAACTGGCAGCACCTGATGTTTCCGTGGCCATGTCAGAGTAGATGAGGACAGATTGACAAATAAGGGAGTAGCTGGCCGAGCATGACAGGCCCAAATCTGGATCCTGCCCATCAGAACCCTCACACATCTCCCAAACCCCAAGCCCTAAAGCCCCCTTTGGCACCTGCGATGCGGCGTTGCCGGCAAGGCACGCCAAGCTTGAAGCACTGCCGCCGATATGCCTGACTGGTCCCCCATGCGTAAGCCCCACAATCTGGGTACGTGTTAGACCTCGAGGACTGAACTGGAAGCCGTAAGGGACTCAGTTTAAGTTGCCATAGCAGGGATCCATCGTAAATAAACGCCTTCCTTATTTATGGTAACCCGAAAATCAAGTCCTTAACAAGTCCGACCCGTGTTACCCTAAGAAGTATACGGCTTTTAGGGTTTAAGGTTTAGAGTTTGGAGATTAGGGCGATTAGGGTTTAAGGTATAGGGCTTAGGGTGCAGGGTTGAATTGAAGAAAGGCTTCATTCAGGAATGTTTAACTGTGGAAGAACGTGTTGGGATTTGGATTCTGGCGTTACCTGCCGCCCCAACTGCTCTTCCCCGCCACCTGGAGAGTCAAGGTACTTAGCAAGTAATGATACAGGCACCTTGATTGAGGTTATAAGTCATTATCATTGCAGCCCTAGAATCATCATTTCGAGTAGAACCTTTCAACACAAACCCTCGATACTCTTCTATGCAACCCTACATTACTAGACCCCCAACGCTGAACCCGAACCCCAAACGTGCTGCGAAGCCCCATGATCATGAACACCCTAAACTCTTAATGATAGATACCTTTGCGGAGCCCTTTAAGTTGCTAAATCGCGTGATCCGTTGAGCCCGAAACCGTTACAGATCTCTCATAGGAACCCTTACAGGTTGCCAAATCCTGTGACCCTAAACCCTGAACCCTAGGCCCTAAACCCTTATAGATCGCTGTTTAGGAACCCCCCTTTAGGGAACCATTATATCCACCTCATGTGAACCTTGAGCCCTTAAAGGAAACCTTTTAACGGATCTCTTAAAGGATCCCTTATAGATCCCTTCACAAGATCCTGTACCCTAAACCTTTTCCCCTATAAACCCTATAAACCCTAAACCCTAAACCCTATAAACCCTATAAACCCTATAAACCCTAAACCCTAAACCCTAAACCCTAAAGCGTCTCACCTTGAGAACGGCGGCGAGGGACTGCGATTCGCCCAACTGCTCGGCCATTTTGGCCTTTCAAAGCTCCGGCGTCCCGGTTTCTGCGGCTTCATCCCTTGAGGGATCCCTCCTTAAGAGATCCTTTACCCAGACCCCCGGGAGAATCCCAAAAGTAGATCCCTTAATGGGGGTTCCTATGAAGAGCCCTTGGTAGTATAGGGTCCCAAATTAGGGGTTCTACTTTCTAGATCCTTCCGGGGGTCTCGGTAAGGGAGGGTTCCTTTAAGGGTTCCTTTAAAGGCTTCCTTTCAGGGATCCGTGTGGTGCTTTTTAAGGGTTCCTCCGGATTCCATAAGAGTTCTTGAGGTCTTAAGGGCTCCTCTAAGGGTTCCTCTAAGGGTTCCTCTAGGGGTTCCTCTAAGGGCTCCTCTAGGGGTTCCTCTAAGGGTTCCTCTAAGAATTCCTCTGGGGGTTCCTCTAAGGGTTCCTCTAAGGGTTCCTCTAAGGGGTTTTCTAACGTTTCTAGACAAGGCTCCTGGGCTGATGGAGTCTTGGGCCTTTGGATTTAAGGCTTAAAGCGTTTAGGTTTTCGGGTTCAGTTTCAAAGCTTGGGGCTGGGGCTTAGGTGGGATTTATTTTTGTGGGGTTCAGGGTGTGGGATTTGGTTATGTCCGAGGTTTTAGACTTAGCTTATGGGGTTCAGGGCCTTGTTTTGGTAGGAATAGTTCTGGGCTAACTCAGGGCTTGTAGGCTTCAGAGCTAATCTGAGACTTACTGTACAGTAGTTGTGGGATTCGGGCTTAGGTCGATCTACTGAAAGACTATTATAAGATACGATAACTGTGACGCCTATGCTACTTCTCGCTACCGTGATCCTCGAGAAGGGCCTCGTACTTTGCCAACATAGCGCGGCCTTCCTCAGACTCCACCTCCGCGGGATGTGCTGGCCCTACTGATACCATAGGACTTTGAGGATGTAGGACTTAGGCTTTGTTTGTGGCGTGGTGTGCTCTGGCAGCTGCAGGAGCACGGGGTGCTTCGGGTCAGCCGGACGCGTGTTGTGGTAGAGCACTAGCCTGGCTGTTTCTTCCTTCCTGCTCATCTGCACTTATTCGCAGAAGAAGCTCTTTTTTGGCAGTCCTACGCCATCAAGATCTCTGTTCAGGGCAGCCGTGAAAGATGAACTTGCGTTCGCCATGCTCGGGCTATGACGATTGACACTGACAGCTCTAAAGGCCAGTCACAGTCGCGATGATGGTGCATAGCCGTGGCCGTAGCAGTAGCAGAAGCGGGAGCAGAGGCAGCAGGACTAGCACTGGCAGTCACAGTCAGACTGGCAGAACCAAGGATGACTGCCTCTTTTCCAACGAGGCTCGGAAATGGGACGGGGCAGTTCTGCCAGGAAGTATACTCCTGTGCTCTGAAAGTCCCCTTGGATCCAGAAAATACTTCCTGACTCGCACCTTTTGTGGCGGACAAGCTCTCGTGTCTTTGGCTGCGTCCTTACGGGAGTGACACAAAGGGAAAGAGGTTCAGTAGAAGTTCAGGGGAAGTTTCCCTTGAGAAGGTTCTGCGACTAGCCCCTCGGCAGCTGAAGGATGGCCACGAATGCCATGAGGAAAGCTGCCGCCATCGCCAGAAGCAGGTCAAACTCAAAGTGGAGTACCCCCTCAAACTCAAAGTGGAGCGGGAGGGCGGGAACCTTGAGCGATTGCAAGCGACAGACTCAAGGCGCTCATTCATCCAGTATTCACGTATACATACCACCATACTTCCTGACTCGCACCTTTTGTGGCGGACAAGCTCTCGTGTCTTTGGCTGCGTCCTTACGGGAGTGACACAAAGGGAAAGAGGTTCAGTAGAAGTTCAGGGGAAGTTTCCCTTGAGAAGGTTCTGCGACTAGCCCCTCGGCAGCTGAAGGATGGCCACGAATGCCATGAGGAAAGCTGCCGCCATCGCCAGAAGCAGGTCAAACTCAAAGTGGAGTACCCCCAAATCATCCCAAATCAAGAGGATGTGTGCCACAAAGTTGTAGGATCGGTGGTTAGATACGGCGAAGACAGCGCGAAAGCCAAGTCTTTGCAAAAACGGGTTGGGTAGGGCTGGGCGTGCAGTGTCCAAGGGCGGCCGTCCGGTGCAGTTCCTGTTAACCGCTTGTGAGGCAGTCCTGTCCTTGAGCACAGGCCTGGAGGGCCAGAGCAGCGTCGATGTAGAAGCCGGGCCACGTCCTGCGCATCAAGGTTTCCGAAAAGCAACGTAGTGGACTTACGCCAAGGAGTAGAGAACTGGCAGAAATCTACTGTGACGACTTGAACATGCGGTTGCAACATGAGCTGCTTCAGCGGCGGTAAGTCCCACATTTTGCTCGTGGCTGGATTCTCGAGGCACCAAGGAAGCCGAAGTTGATCCAGTGCACTTAAAATCCGGATGGCCGACCGCACGCATCTGTTGCCCACGGCTACTGCGACACGATCTTTCTCAGAAAGGCAGTGCGTAGGTAGCCCCCAGGGTGACTTAGCCGTCCTAACCACAACAGTGCGGTCTCTGGCCACGGAAAAACTTGAGCAGGGAGGAGCAAGCATCGCTCCCAGCACTTCGCCTTTTAGGATGCCTTGCCGCACCTTGGCCAAAACTGAAGGTGATGTGAGATCACTCGAGGGGCCATGCTCAAGGTCAAACTCGAAGGATCGAAAGCCCAGACGGCGCCATGCTGAACTGACCCCTCCCCTGCCCGAAAACAGGTCCAGGAAGTACTTCGCACGATGCTTCGGAGTCATGGCGGGGGCCTTGCCTGACAACGTCCGAGGACGACATCCCCTAGATGTTCGCCGCACCACAGGCAATGATCGCGCACCGCCTGGGGCAGCTCGAGGAAGGCCGCGCTGAGTCGAGCTGACTTCTCGTACCGCATCACGGACTTGAGACTCTTCCAGCCTCCGCGCCTCTGCACTCCCAGCTGCGTACGCCACCCTTTTGCGCGGTCTATGCTGGGTCCTGAGTGTCGCATTTGGTAAGGCGACACCCGAAGCTGGAGACTGTTTGCCGCCGCCTGGAACTCTTTTGTGAAGACGCCGTAGTCGAAATCCCAAAGCGGCATGCTCGGCGACTGCTTTCTTAGCAGCGTGAAGACTTCCAGGCACCAGGGCTGGAGGTAAGAGGAGTCGAGGATGACACTGGTATCGTACTCCCCTGTTTTGCCTGGTTGACCCAAGTGCTCGGGGGAGAGAAGGAGGCTCCAATGTGGGCTTGCTGTGGCAACTGGCGGCACCAAAGAGTAAGTCGTGCAACGCAAGAGTTCTGCGGGTCGAGCGTAGGAACTTAGGGCCACCATCAAGAACACTGCCATCCTGGTGAACCCACGCCGTCTCAGTTCGCAGGCCAGGGAGGCCCACACCGGCAGTGGAAAAGGCTGCCTGCTGCGTGAAGGAGTGAGTCTCCGCCAGCCTTTGAGCGCACGCCAAGCTCGCGGCAGTTTGCGGCTGCCAAGACGGCCAAACTCCGGCTTGAAGTGCATCAACGCCGCCAGGAGCTTCTCTCCCTTGTGAGCCTGCGCACCTTTCCAGAAACAGGCGTTCATCCAAGACACGATCGCCTGGTCGATGCTCTCGTCCGTTGTGAAGTCCAAGTTGTTTGCCTTGACATAGTTCTGCATGTCCTTTAGCTCCACTTGGTAGTAAGACTGCACCGCCGGGGTGACGGCGTGGGACTCCAGAAGAGTAGTCCCGGCCTGGCGGCTTTCGAAAGCAGCTGTAAGGTACTTCCGGAGGCGGTTCTTCACCCTTGAACGGAGCACCCTCTTTTTGTCGAGGCGGCCCGCTGTCTTCACGTCCTCGTCCGGGTCGGTCGTGCTTGAGGAGGAACTGGCCGGCCGCGCTTTGCGGGCCGGTGTGAGCAGGGGCGCAGTCAGGAGCTCGGCGTCTGAGGTAGGCAGGGCGGCTGGCACCCTGGGCGGAGTCGACAGAGTGAACTGAAGATCTCCTTCTTGAAGGGTTCGATTCTTTGTTGTGGGGCCGGAGCTCTGCTTTCCTTCCAGCACCCTGGTTCTCTTGGCTGGGGCGCTGCGGGAAGGAGCCGGAGGGCTCAGTGTTCGGGTCCTTTTCGATGGCCTCATTGCGCGACGGGCCGTCGGCGCTATTCAGCTCAGACGGTATCCACCTAACTGTAGTAGAGAGATTTCGCCCCAAACACCAAGCAGAGAACTTCCTGATGACCTTTAGGACCCTAAAGTTCTTTGACCGGCACCTGCTGAAAGCCAACGCCACTGCCATGTTGTCGACAAGAAGAAGTTGTCTGGAGTCATGTCCGTATCGAGTGCGAGCAACGCGAACCAACGACTTAAGTAACGCCAGGCTTTCCAACTCAAAGATCCCTTCCGAATAGCTCCAGCGCCCCATCAACTTCACATCCCAGCGGTCCTTAGCGAGGAGTGAGGCCTTGATTTCAGGGAACGTGGCATCGATGTCCCAACCTGAGAGAGGGTCGAGCGGGAGGCTGGGTTCAAAATCTCGGCCATCCCGACCCAGAGCTTCCTCCAAGGCCGACTCCCTTGCCGAATGAGCACCCTGCCTTCTGAATCTTTCACGCTCGGGCATCCGACCAGCAGCCTGGACCTCTTCCAAGGGCCAGAAGGAAGTGCAAACTCCGTAGCCAGTCAGGCTGGCATCCGAGGCCCCAACCAGTGGGTTCCATTGTCTGCGCCAGTCTGCCTCGCAGAAAATGAGCCCGCCCACTGCTGCCTCCAACTCTGAGCGTACTGAATCCCATAGCCTAGCCTTCTGGTAGTAGTGCCTCTGGATATATCTGTACGTGTAGTGGAGGATCGACAGCAGTGGCCTCGCCACTAAAAACGAGTAGGTCAGGTGTCCCACTAAGTTTTCCAACAAACGTCCTGTACAGGTACCACGGTGAAGAATGCCCTTGAGAGCCTGGCGGACGTTGTGAAATCTGCTTCTCTTGAGGCCTGTGCAATGTCTCACCCCATCAAGTCGACATCCCAATGTGCTCACTTCCTCTGCCTTGATCTCTCCCGCGTGGAGCAGCAGGCCGTGGCCTTCGAAGAGCGAAGTGACCTCGGTGAGCGCCGACTCTACCTTTTGCTCGTCGGTTGAGATGATGCCCAGATTATCCACGTACACATAGTGCCGATCACAGGTGGCCAGGAGGTAGTCATCTGAGGGCCGAACTTGAATGACGAGAGGGTCGGTGCGGTCGCTGACGGGCCTTGACATTGACAGGGCTTTTGACTGCTGCAACAAAGTCTCATTGACCTTTTGGGCGAAGAAAAGCGACCACGAACACCCCATGCATAGTGACATCGGCATCGGGTAGATCATGGTGTCCGGTTCGAGTACAACCCCTTGTAGACTGCAGCCAGCTCTTCCTACCCAACGAGCTGGCACCGGGTCCAAAGCAAAGAATTCCCGAAGCCATCGAGGTTGCCTCATCCTGTGAAAACAATCCTTTACATCCGAGAGCCCTATACTGATACGGATCCCCTCGAAGTCCAAAAGTCCTGAGCTTCCAGGCGCATTGTCGTGCTCGAGCTCGGCTCGGGCGAAGGTCTCGGCCGTGGCCAAACTGACTCCTGGAGGGTCTTTCAGTCGGGCATTTGCTCTTCGTCCGTCAATGATCAAACGGATGCGTTGCCTGTCACTCTTATGCACGAAGAAAACTCCTGCTCGTTCTTGGGGCGTCAGCGTGAAGTCTAGGTAACCGATCTTGTCAAGGTATTGGATGAACTGTCTATACTTGTTTGGGCTCCTACGGAGCACGGGGTCCCAATAGGGGGTGACCTCGCACTCAACCTCGGGACCCTGTTTCACCATTCGCTCAGGGGCCTCCAAAAAGCGACGGGCATCAGCCGGCAGGAGGTCCACCACGTCGGGCGAGCCGTCCAGGGATTCCGGCATGGAGATGCGCTCGCGGTTGTAGGCCGCCAAAGTGGTTACAGATCCGGCGTATTCACTGGATCCGTGGAGCAGCTCCTCGAGGGCTGCCTCCGGAGTAGAGGCAAAGGAAAAGGATCGGTGCCGGGCATGCTTTCGTCGAAGAGGACCCCCCCCGGCTGGAGTCCCCCGTTCCCGGAGTTCATGTCCTCGTCGGGGCCTCCACCCCTTTGGCGGAGCGGCCCCGACCACGTCCCCGACCTGGGAGGTTCGATCCAGCTGGGGTGTCCTCGCCGTTGTCCTCGGTGTTGCCCTGACCGCCAACAAGCCGCCTCGCCTCTTTAAGCTTGGTCCGGGCCTGGTGGAGCTCAACCTCCTCCTTTCCTTTCTTAGCTGCCCAGGCCCGAAGATCCGGGCTAACGAGG
Source organism: Symbiodinium sp. CCMP2456 (assembly GCA_905221635.1). Taxonomy (NCBI): domain Eukaryota; class Dinophyceae; order Suessiales; family Symbiodiniaceae; genus Symbiodinium; species Symbiodinium sp. CCMP2456. Next base: position 39,461 of record CAJNDV010030872.1, on the reverse strand, counting down.
TCATCTGCAGTGACATGGCCAGTGTAGAGGCGAGCATGTTCCCACTGCGGAGTGCCACCTGAGCTGCTCGCGAACGCCTCCACAATGGTCTGGATGCGTCTCATGGCGGATTCAAAGGAGGCAAGGGAGGCCAGGTTGAGCTGATCATATGTTCCTCCATACCAGACGATGTCGATGAGTGTTCGGAGCTCGTGTGCAACTCGATCAGTATGAGAGATAGAGTGTCTCCTTAAGAAAAGCTCCAACCAGGCTTTCGGCTCTCCTCCGTGGCGCAGGAAGTGCTTCAAGGTGTGAAGGGCTGTCTGGGGTCCTTGATGTGGCCAGTCCCTGAAGGAGTGGGTGCTGCTGTCCTGCACCACTTGTCTCCAAGGCCTGTAGCGCTCATTTTGCTCATCATACAAAACCCACAAGGTCCTGACATCCTCTCCGTCCCCAGGCCCCTTGGTCTCTCCCGAGTCATTCTCCGCCTTAGGCAAAGAGGCGTTCGGGCCTGGAGGATCGGAGACGCCCAGGTCCAAGGCCAAGTCGCTCCCCTCGTTGACAGGGCACCCGGCCCGAAGCTCATTGACCCGGGACGCTTTCCACGCTGGGAGAGAATCTTCTTCGACCCACTCCACACGGATCCAGAAGGGGTCCTTCCACAGAACACCTTCACCATCGCCGAGGCGAACATCCTTGGTGGCACCAGGCTCCAAGCGCATCCCCAAAGCCAGATGCCCTCTAGGATCTGCAACTCGCCAGGCTCCAGGCCGAGTAGTGGGAGGCCTCCATCCTTCGCCGTAACCCCGTTGTAAGGGCCCTTTACCCGTCAGCCGCCGTGACTGGCGGGCTCCGATGAAGGCGCCGAAGCTCTGTAAGTTGCCGTCCTCCAGCTCGACCTCGGACTCGTCAGCGCCAGGATCCTTGCCGTAGGCGGCGACGTGCATGGCAATGGCCTCCTTGATGAGCTTCTTCATCTGCTCGCCAGTCCATTCGTCTCGGAACCGGTAAACCGCCGTCCTGAGATTAGCCAGCGTCCTGACCCCAAAAGGGACCAATCGAACTCGCCGCGGGCCATCTTCCGCTTGTCCTCGGAGGTCCTCTTCGTAGATGTCGGCGTCAGGGGTGACAATCCAATAGTGACCAGGAGAGCCTCCACGAAGAAGAACCCGCCTCTCGTGCCAGACTGAGTCGTCGTCATAGTACACGACCACTTTCTGACCCGGTCGGAAGCTCCAAAACCCCGCCTCCCCGGCGCCGGCCATGGATCGGAGAAGCCGGACTCACAACCGGCCTTTGCAGCCAGCGTCCACCAAGGAAGGCGGCGATGTGCGACAGAATGCCAACTCCTCCCAGCACGAAGGCCCAAGGTGATGAGGCGCCGGAGATGTTATCTGACTTCGAGTCCTCTGTCTCGGCCTCGTCCGGCCGGTCGTCAACCCTCACGGCTGGGCACTTCAGCTCGTCTGCAAGATGTTCAGCTATTTTAAGGGCAAAGCTACGGGGAGGCTCCTCGAAATAGCAAGGGGAAAAGGGCCGAACGGGTTCAAAGGTCTTTTCAAGGATCCTCCCCCCTAACAGGAGCAACGCGACCCAGCTTCTTGGGGACATTTGAACCTTGAGCGATTGCAAGCGACAGACTCAAGGCGCTCATTCATCCAGTATTCACGTATACATACCACCAAGACTAACGCTTGGAATGGTCGCTTGGTTCTATGATATATGAACACCCTTTACCCGAAACACAAACGCAACAAATGTATGTGTGTGTGCTTGTTTGTAAACTTCTATACATATATATATATATATATATATGTACATACATGCGTGAGTACATAGATTACTTATACCTAAAACTAAACTCGAGGTGAGTGCAGTTCTGCGCCCAGCAATGGCCACGCCTGGCTGGTCGACGCACGCAAGGACACGCGGCGCCGGAACGCTGAGACGTTCAGCGCTGCGGCTTCGGCTTGGCCTCAGCAGTAGAGCACTTCTGGCTTAAAGAAGCCCTTAATGCAGAAGATTCACAGCTCCTGCGGTTTAGGGCTGAGGAGTCTGGGATTGGAGATCCAAGGTTTAGGGCATACCTGCAACATGTAATGTAAAGGACCTTCATGTCTTTGCTGATCGTGAAACCTTTATATGACTGTAATACAACCCCTTAAAATGCAACTCTGGCAGTTTCGTGTTCGTGCCTCACGTTAGATCTTGTCACAACTCCAAAATCTTCCTTCAGATCCGTGTACGTTCAACGCCGGGGCCTTGCTACTTTCAGTGCCACGCAACCACGGAAATCGCGCACGAAGATGCGGGATTTGCCATGGCAGCGGCGGTTCAACCTGGCTTCATGGTTGGGACGGCGGGAAAAGTCTTATGACTTTGCAAAAGCACAGAGAGCCTCGAGGCTCCTGCAGCCCCTTTAAGGACCCGAAAAATCGAAATCCCCGAGCCTTGACAAGACCTGGACCATGTGAATGGGGCTGGCCAGGCACCTCCGGGATCGAATCCGAGGGTGCTCAGCTCCGCAAGTCATGGTTTGGGGTTTAGGGTTTGGGGTTTAGGGTTCAGGGTTTTAGGTCAGTTTAGGTCAAAGAGTTTTGAGGTTTAGGGGGTGTTAAGGTCTAGGCTTTGGGCGTTAAGGCTTAGGGCTTGTAGGGTTGACAGCTTCTAGAGGTTTTAAAAACTCCGAACTCCAGCCCGGGTCTGTCCCACGACAGTCCTTTGGAGGGCTGAAAAGTTGGGATGAAGGTGGCTTTAGGGATTAGGGTTTAGGGTTTTGGGGATAGGGTTTAGGGGTTTAGGGTTTAGGGTTTAGGATTTAGGACCCCTTGTATCAGGACTCTGATTTGGGACTGCCCCACATAGCCTTCATCCCAACGACCTCCGCAACCCCCAAACTCAGAGCCCGTAGGTCCCGAATCCCACACCCAGCGCCACTGAATCCCAAACCCTAAAGTTTAGGCCATATCCCCTAAACCCTAAACCCTAAACCCCAAACTCTAAACCCTAAACCCTAAACCTACGCCCCTAAACCCTAAATCCTAAACCGACTCCCTAAACCCTAAACTCTACACCCTCATATCCCTGATGGAAAAAAACACCTTACAAGGGCCCTACCTGTCCAAGTACATCACCGCCAACCGCGGCTCATCGAAGCCGGTCTCCAGCTTGTTGCACACCACGAGGATCCTGCATCTTACTATTACTATTAGGGTTTAGGGTTTAGGGTTGAGGGTTTAGGGTTTAGGGTTTAGGGTCTAGGGGTTTAGGGGTTTAGGGGCTTAGGGTTTACTTGGAGGGTCGGGGGACTTAGTAGATGGTTATTTTATAGACTTATAAGTATTATAACCCCGATTAGGGTCTCTTTTAGGGTTCTTGTAAGTCTGCTTATTACCTACTTACTAAGTCTCCCGACCCTCCAAGTAGGGGTTTGGGTTTAGGGGTTTGGGTTTAGGGTTTAGGGTTTAGGGGTTTAGGGTTTAGGGTTTGGGGTTTAGGGGCTCAGGGTTACTATTATTGTTATTATTGTTATTATTATTAGTATTGCTATGATTATTGTTATTGTTACAAAAACACCTGATTATTACCAACTGTAGTATGATTATTGTATCGTTATGACTAATTTTACTATGACCATTCTTTTTCTATTCGTACTATGCAGACACCTTGAAAGTGGGGTAAGTAGGGGCCTGATAGAATGCTTCTTAAGGGGCATTGAGCTGAGGGTTTAGGAATCAGCGGCTCTGAGTTTAGGTAAACCCGGCTCAAGCGACTAGGCTTCAGGGTTTAGGGTTTAGGCTTTAGGGTTTAAAGTACCCTCAAACCTAAACCCCAAACCCTGAACCCTAAACCCTAAACCTTAAACCCTAAACCCTAAACCCTAAGCCCCCAACCCTGAACCCTAAGCGGATCTTCGTAGCTGGGACCTTGCACCGCGGCAGGCGTCCAGCAGAGGGCTGCCGTTCAGCCGCTGCTCGTTGCAGCCCTGAACCTCCCCACCTTCGGTTTAGGGTTTCGGAAGGTTTAGGGTTTAGGGTTTAGGATTCAGGATTTAGGGGCTTAATATAGGGTCCTTGATAATGAGAATAGGGTTTTGGTGCCCATTGTACTATAATTATAATAAGGAACCCCAAATAGTAATTGGTGGTAGTTGTTTAGGCCCCTACATTAGGGTGCAGAGGGTGGGTTTAGGATTGCGAAGAGAGCGGATATAAATGCTTCTAACCCCACTTAAGGTACCTATAACCTTAGTCACGAAGTTTCCTGAACCTCCCCACCTTCACTTAAAAAGATCATGGGACTTAGTAGTAACAACGGCAATAAGATTTATCAGAATGGTCAGTATACTTATAATTAGTTATTACCCCACTCAAATACCTACTTATAACCCCGCTTACGGTACCTGTAACCTTACTTACTCAGTCCCCCTAAACCCTGAACCCTAAACCCTGAACCTTAAACCCTAAACCCTATACCCTAACCCTAAACCCTAAACCCAAAGGTTTGTGCTTCAGGGTTTAGGGATTCCGGTGAGCCAAGGATACAACATGAGCTGAGGCAGGGGCTGTAGAAGCCGCAGACGCCCCGGCTCAATTCGGTTGGCCTCTGGACTGGTTTAGAGGGGTCCAGGTTTTTTTTGGGTATTTTTTTTGTTTTTTTTTGGTGTTTTTTTTTGGTGTTTTTTTTTGGT
>CAJNDV010030872.1:21410-33125 GCA_905221635.1 Symbiodinium sp. CCMP2456 | reverse complement strand
ACCCTTAACCCCAAAGCCCTAAAGCCTATAGCTATAACAGAACTACCCCTACACCCTAAAGCCTAAGCCCGATACCCAAGGAGCCCTAAGGAACCAGTTTGGTAACTAGTTCGAACCCTACCACTCCGCGATGAGCCTCCCCCAGCCCTTTATAGAAACCTGTAGGGTTTAGGGTTCACTGGAACCCCTTTGTGGAGGCCCTGGAAAGACGCCGATAGAAACCCTGATGCCAAAAAAATAGGGTTTAGGGGGGTTTAGGGGTTTAGGATTTAGGGTTTAGGGTTTAGGGATGTGTTTTCTGAGTCCGGATCCTCGAGAATAAACTGTGCCTTTCTCTGGACATCAGACGCTTCCAGGTCCACGTTTTCGTAGTTCCTCGGGAGCTCTCTTTCGAACGCTTTGAGTCTATCCTTTTCGGGTTTCTATAAGGTTTCTAGCAAAGGGCTTAGGGTTGAGCATGTTTTCGTCAGGCAACAACGCTCGGCGAGAAAAAACGAGTCTGAAGAAACGCCTGGGTTGAAGCAAACCCTGAACCCTAAACCCTGAACCCTAAACCCTAAACCCTAAACCGAAGGTGCCGCGACAAAGCCGAAAGGCGCTAAGATGTCCAGCACTACTCCGTCCTTCTCGGCTTCTCCCAGATGGTAGCCTTAGGGTTTAGGTTTAGGTTTAGGGTTTAGGGTTAGCCGCTTAGTTGCCCCAGAAAGGTAACCGCTTCACACTTTAAATTATGGTGGGCGTATATAAACCGCAACAATTAATGGCAGGATTAGATCAAAAGTCTAAACTTGGCTGACTTTTGAACCCCTCCTAAAAGTTAAACTTTTAGCCTACTTATTATAGTTCATATAGAAGCCCCAAAAGTTAAAGTCTAAAGAGCCAACCAGAAGAACGCCAAGTAAAAGTTACCTACTCAGCTACGAAGTAACAGTGCGCCGGCTGCCACGCAAGGCTTTCTCGACCATTTCGGGCCTCTGGATCAAGCCGGCCGAACAAGCGCAGCGCACTCCGTCCTGGGGTCTTGTCGATGAGCTTACCATCATAGGGACCTATTGCAAATACCACGTTTCCTTATTATGGTAAAATACAACGGTTCCTTCCTTAACCCAAAATCCTTACTGTAACCCTTGACCCAAAGTCCACCTTTGGGACAAGGATGGCAACTTAAACTCCTGCACCGCAAAGCCCTAAACCCCACGCGCTAAACCCCCAACCCTAAACCTTAAACCCTAATATAGGGGCCTTAATAATTAGAATAAGGCTTTGGGGGCCCATTTTGCTATAATTACAACCAGGGACCCCCCCAAAATAGGATAGGTAATTATTTAGGCCACTACGTTACACCTAACTGAAACTCCTTAACAAGAGCTCCGTCCTGGGGTCCCAGTGACGATGATTTCTGTAACTCTTAACCCTAAGTCCACTTTACTCCTTAACCGCTAAGCCCTAAACCCCACACCGTAAAACCCCTAAACCCTAAACCTTAAACCCCTAAACCCCTAAACCCTAGACCGAACTGAAAGTCCTTAAACCCTAAACCCTAAACCCTAAACCCTAAACCCTAAACCCTAAACCCCTAAACCCTAAACCCTAAACCCGAAAGTCCTTAACAAGAGCTCCGTCCTGGAGTCCCAGTGAAGCCGATGTACGTAAGCCCTGGGGGCTGGCTCGAGCCCGAGCCTTCCGATCCAAAGAGCCTCGAGACGGTGGCAAAGGTGGCGCCGTCCCGGAAGTGCCTGGGTTCTTGTTTTAGGGCTTAGGGTTTAGGGTTTAGGGGTTTAGGGTTTAGGGGCTTAGGGTTCAGGGTTTAGGGGGTTAGGGTTTGGGGTTTTAGGGTTTAGGGTTCTTGTGAATCTAGGGGCCTTGATAATTAGAATAGGGCTTCGGGGGTCTATTATTTATAAGATAGTTACGATAGGGAGCCCCCAAAACTCTTTTTTATTTATTAAGGCCCCTATAGTTTAAGTTTAGGGTTTAGGCGTTGCAGAGGTCAAGGGGTTAAGGAATCCTGGGTTTAAGCTACCATAATCGGGAAACCGTATGACTTACTATAGCTCGCTCACTACAATAAGGACATCATATAATTGACACATGCTTGCAATGTAAATTACCATAGGAAAACCAGAAAGTTTCCAGAAAGTTACGGTAGATGTTCAAGCAACCATGATAAGGAAACCATATGCATTGCTTACTATAGACCCCCATCATGGTAACTTAAACTCCATTCCTTAAGAAGAACCCAGGTGCGCACGGTGGCATTCCTCGCAGACGACGGCCACACGGCCACGTCGAAGGACTCCTTCGAGCAAGCCTGTCATCGGTCGGCCGCGTTGCGTGCGAAGTCGTTCCAGCTTTTGCTTGGTTGTTACGACCGTGAAGCACTTCCGCCGTCCGGGGTGCAAGGATGCCACAAGCGCTTTGGCAAGGCTGTTGCGGCTGTCATCTGCACGCCGGATGCTCTCCGCATGGCACCCGTTCCGGAGTAGAAACTGCTCCACTGTATCTCCCAACCTCGGCTGACCCCAAACAATAAACCCGAAGCCCTTAACCCGAAGTGCGAAAACCCAAAGCCCGAAGCCCCAATACCCTAAAACCCGAAACCCTAAACTAAGCCAGAAACCCTAAAACCCGAAACCCTAAACTAAGCCCCAAACCCTAAAAACCCTCAACCCTACACCCCAACAAGGAGCTGACGGTCAAGCTGAAGCCGATCGGTAAGCAGCAGCACTAGACTGAAGCCACGGCCCTGGCTGGGTCTACTTTTTAGGGTTTAGGGTTTAGGGTTTAGGGTTTAGGGTCATGGGACTTAGTAAGTAAGGTTATAAGTCCCTTAAATGGGGTTATAAGTATAGTTACCTTAGTTATAACCCTACTTACTAAGTCTCATGATCCCTTAACTATTCAGTTCCATGTAAAGTCTGCGGTTTAAGGTTTGGGGTCTTCAGGGGTTCGGGTTTTGGTTTGGGTGTTAGGGCTTAGGGTTCAGGGTTGAGGGTTTAGGGTTTAGGGTTTAGGGTTCAGGGTTGAGGGTTTAGGGCTTTAGGACCTGGGCCCTAAACCCTGAACTTCAGGGTTTAGGGTGTAGGGTTTGGAGCTGGGCTGTTTTGGGACGGCCTCGCTGTCCTGGAGACCACTTAGGCAGTGGACCAACCATGCCATCGTCGCAGACTTGCCGCCGCCTGAATTGAAGTTAGCTTTAGATAGGGTTTAGGGTTTAGGGTTTGCATTGCTCTCACTGTACGACTTTGAAATGCTGGCTGAAGTGTAGCTTCAGATACATCAACAAGTAAGCAGTAAGCATGGTATTGTTGTAGCTAGTACAGTGACTGGTTGAGAACCGCAAGTTGAATCAGGCATGGTGAGGGCAGTCCAGAAATCCCGTCCTGTGGCATGCTGCACCAGGAGGTTGTTCTGGAAAGCGTGCTGCCGCTGAAGATCGTGCAGCAGGCAAGAAACAGCCTGTTTGGTTTAGGGTTTAGGGTTTAGGGTTTAGGGTTTAGGGTTTAGGGTTTAGGGTTTCATCACTAGAGCACTGACAGCTGAGCACTGAAAGCCCTTAATCCCGGAACCCTAAACCCCAAAACCCTGATCCCCAAAACCCCAGAACCCTAAAACCCCAATCCCCAAACCCTAAAGCCCTAAACCCTAATCCCGAAAACCCTATAAAGAACGCACCTAAGGCCCCAAAACCTACGGCCCCAACCTGGGTTTAGGGTCTAGGGTTTATATAGGGTTTAGGGTTTAGGCTTTAGGGTTTATAGAGGGTTTAGGGTTTTTTTTTACGGCTTAGGGTTTAGGGCTTAGGGTTTAAATAGGGTTTGGGGCTCAGGGGGTCCCGGGCCTCCCGCTGGTGCTTCCAGGGAGCGTGGCCTATGCCACGATGGAAGGCCTCATCGGTCTGAGGCCCCAAGTCCTGCACTTGGAGGGTTCCTTAAAGGGTTCCTTTAAGGGCCCTTTTTAAAGGGTTCTTTTAAGGGTTCCTTTAAGGGCTTTTTTTAAGGGTTCTTTTCAAGGTAACTTTAAGGGTTCCTTTAAGGTTTTTTTTAAAGGGCTCCTTTCAAGGTTCCTTTAGGGGTTTCTTCAAGGGTTTCTACAAGGGTTCCTTGAAGGGTTAAGGGTTCTATACGGGGTGGTTTAGTTTAAGGTTGCTTACAGGATCATGGGACTCGGTAACTACTAGGGCCCGTTACTTGTAATTACTACGTCCCCTGATCCTCCAAGCAGACAGCAACATTCTCCAAGCGGTTCAGGCGTCTTGTGGTTCGGGGTCTGGGTTTTGGGCCTTGGGGTTTGGGGTTTAGGCTCTGGGTTTAGGGCTTAGGATTTAGGATTTGAGGTGCAGGGCTTAGGGTTCAGGATTCGGGCTTTGGGGTGTGGAGTTACGGGTTTAGGGCTTAGGGGCTGAATCTTGGTCAAATCCCTGCGATATCTGGTAGAGCCACCCAAGACAACTCCATGTGGTACATGTTTAACCTATTGAGGCGCGAAGGGTTTTTTCCGAGGTGTTCTCCCACCGAGGAGGCCGAACTGCGGCAGGAACACTGAGACAAAGCACAGATGCGTGTGCCCTGCATGCCCGACAGAACCCGCTTCTGCGTAATAGCCACTCTCACACGAAGGTCTCTTCCGTGACTCCATCCATGCTGGCTGTCATGCTGTAGCCCGTGTTCAGGATGTTTATCTGCACCAGATCATCCGTTCTGTCACTAGCAAACCCTTTTGTCATGATGCCCTCATAGAAAGTCCCCACGGCCCAGTTGCTATTATCTCCCCCAATACCTAGAATGATTGCGCCCTGCTTCTTCATGACCTCGTACTTTGGCGGACGTGTGCCATCATAGAGAGTCTTGAGCATCTTCTCAGCAGGGCTGCTTCCACCTTTTGCCGTGGCATCTGCATGCTTGAGAGCAAAGCGGTTCTTCGTGCCTCCCTTTACCTGTACTGAACTTGGGACTCTAGCAAAACATGTAGTTTCAGCTGATTCTTAGGGATTATAGTGACTCAAAATTAGGAAGTATTGCTAAGTACCCCTAAGTTACCATCGCCGTCACAAAGTCGCTGCGAATGGGCGTGTTGGCCGGGCTCTCGCCCCCAGTGCTCCCGGCCCACAGTCCGTCCTCCAAGTCAGCCATGACCCACGGCCCATCCTTTAGGGTTTAGGGTTTAGGGTTTAGGGTTTAGGGTTTAGGGTTTAGGGTTTAGGGTTGCACCAAGAGCTTAGGGGATAGAGGGCCTGGGATATAGGGTACGTAGGGGGCTTCATACACAACCGGAGCAGCGAAGGTATATTATATGACAATTTAAAAAAGACCCTCTAGGCCAGAATAAGACTATTTTTGTGTGTTCATAAAGTCTGTTTGAGTCTTTTCGAGAAATTCTTACGGGCTCTTACAGGGTATAATGTGGGGGCCCTTGTTACAAATATCATGGTGAACATTATGGCATAAGGCCTAGTAAGACTAAGAAACCCTAAACCCCAAACCCGCCGCCTCTGCCCCATGACTGCCCTCAGTGTTCGAGCCAAAGTAGATGGCTTCCATAGTGCCGGGACCATGGTCAAGATTGTCCACCTAAGGAGCTTTCTCTCAAAATTCAACCCGGGTTTAGGGCTTCTTCTTTAAAGTTCAGAGTTTAGGCTTTAGGGCTTGGGGTTTAGGGTTTAAGGCTTAGGGTTTGGGCCGAAAGATCTTTGATCTTTGGGCTAAAAAACACTCGGGCTTCTGAGTTTCTGCCACACCACCTCGGCATTGCCGTAGTCGAAGCAGCACCTGCCATTGTAGTGCTTCCCTGCCACGATCATGTACATCGATTCTGGCTCGTCACCAACTGCTATGTTGCTGGTGTTGTCATTCCTGTACCCCATGCCACCCTCGAACTTGGCGCCGTAGACGGCGCGCAGCCTCTTGGTGGACTGGTCCAAGACAAAGATGCGATTTGCAGCTGCATCAACGCCCTTGTCGGGAGTTTTCACCGCGCCGCCGGCAGGTGCAAGGTCCAAGTGGTTCTTACTCGGTGACTGGTCGTAGATTCGGAACACAGTGCAGGAGTCTTTCTCACAAAAGGAGTCTTGGAGAGAAGAGTCGGCTACACCCGCGCCGGGAAGCACAGAAATATCCTGAGTAGCACCGTCCGAAGAGCGCTTCACCTGATACAAGGCTCCAGAGTAGGATCCGTACAGTGCACGGGTCAGGGAGTGTGCGGCGACGCAGGGTGTCTTGCCTTCGGCGTAGATGTCACAGGGCCCCTTGAGATCCCAGGACCTCGCCAGCACCAGCAGCGATAGGAGGAGGAAGCCCCAAGCCATGGCACTCTCGTAAACCAAAATCTAGGGGATAAGAAGCGCCTGGATCATGAAAGTCCCCCCAGATTGTTCACATCTTCTGCCCAATCAGTACCAAACCTTCTTTACGGATTCAAGATCCGTGGCATTTCCGATGCGATCATTTTTCACCACGCGCATCTAGTCTGCAAAGCTCTGCAGCAGTCAGGCGCAAACGGCACCAATCCCCTCCTAGACCTTGGAAAACTCAAGACCCTAGAAACTAGAAATATCAACCGTCTAGACCCTTCAAACCACAAAACCTAAGGCCCCGCCCTCCCCCCGCCTCCCCCCAAAAAACCGTAGAAATACCAAATGAAACCCTAGAATATCTAGAATCCTTAAACCCTTAACCCCTGAATCAAAGAAGCATGAAGCTGAGTGTGCTATGGCTGAGGTCGGAGGTCCTTCATCTCTTGCGCTTTGCGAGGCCATGTCCACAGCCCATGGCTTCTCGAAGCCTTTACACTTTAGGATCCTAACCCTAAACCCTAAACCCCTAAACCCCTAAACCCCTAAACCCCTAAACCCTAAACCCCTTAACCGGAAACCCTAAGTAGGATCTAGGGTTGAGGCTTCAGGCTTTCGGGTTGAGGGTTTAAAACCTTTAGATTTCTTGGCTGCTTGGTTTGCGGGTTTGGCTCCAGGGTTTCGGACTTTTCGGGCTAAACGGTTTAGGGTTTAGGGGTTTAGGGTCTAGGGTTTAGAGGTTTAGGGTTTAGGGTCTAGGGACTAGGGTTTAGGGTTTAGGGTTTAGGGTTTAGGGTTTAGGGTTTAGGGTTTAGGGTTTAGGGTTTAGGGTTTAGGGGTTTAGGGTTCTGGGCTGCAGGGTCTAGCCTACAGAGACTGCCGGCAAGCAGCTGCGAAACTCCTTGCCTGAACAGAGTTCGGGGTTTACGGGTTGAGGGTTTTCGGCAGGACTTATCAGGATTCCTCTCCGCACGGGGTTGAGGTGTCTAAGGGTTCAAGCTTAGGGTTTACACGTGGCTAGGGCTTGTTGGAGTTTAGGTTTAGGATTTAGGGTACAAGGGTTCAGGGGTTTAGGGCTTTTGGATTTAGAACTGGCAGACCCTAACTCCTAAACCCTAAACCCTATGGACCTGGACACGGACGGCAAGGAGTCGGAGATCAGAAGCTTTGGGTAAACCGTGCCAAGCAGATCTGAGCACTGGGCGGTTTAGGGTTTAGGGTTTAGGGTTTAGGGTTTAGGAAACCCTTTCTCGTACAAAGCTCCTCTACTTGGAGTATCAGGCGACGTGGTACGTAAGGTTGATAAACAAAACATAGGGGCCTGAATAGTTACCTATACTGTTTTGGAGGTTCAATGTTACAAGTACAGTATAATATACCCACAAAAACCTACTCTAATTATTAAAAGGCCCCTACATTAGTTACTTGCTAGGGTGAAGGGCTTAGGGTTGTGATCCTTTCATACCCCAAGCTGCAAGGCTCTAGCGATGCTTTTTCCTTCGCCATGCACTTCATCTCGTATGAATATGTACACTACCGGAGCTCCCGCGGTCGCTTTGCCCTTTGCTGGAAATGCAACGACCGCTTCGGCATAGACGCGGCCTGTTGAAAGCTTGGGTGTTGCCGCGCCTCTACCAGCCGAAAATTGTAGTCTGAACTGTTACCATGGGAGTTTCAGAACGGAAAGGACACTTACAAAGATCCCGAGGTTTACAACGCTTACCTTCAGAGAGAGCTACCGTACCCGTTTATTGCGCTAAACCCTATACTCCAAGCCAAAAACCCTAAACCCCGAGCCTCAAACGCCAAACCCGAAGCCCCAAAGCCTAAACTTAGTGAGGTCGCTTCCGTCGAAAGAGCGGGAAAGCGCAGAGGCGAGGGTAAAGCCTCCTTTTCCTGAGCCAAGGGTTCGGGATAGGTTTAGGGTTGAGGGTTTAGGGTTTAGGGTTTAGTGGTTGGGGTTTGGGGTTTAGGGTTTAGGGTATCCGGACCGCCCTCGCGTAGCTAAACAAAAAAATCCAAACCCTGTCGCTTCACACATCGATTTGCATGGGGGCAGCCCTAAACCTTTTACATACGCCCAGATCCCTAATATAGGGGCTTTAATAATTAGAATAGGGTTTTGGGGCCCATTACACTAAAATTAGCCCATTCTACTAAAATTAGCCCATTATGCTGATAACTAGCCCAGTATACTAATCTTTGAATAAGAAACCCCCAAAATAGTATATACATTGCTTGGAGGATCAGGGGAAATAGAAATGTCAAATTCATCAGGGGACTTAGACGCTAAGATTCTAAGTGATTCCCTCCGTTGGGGATATAAGTACTTATAGCAGTACTTTTAACCACAGCTACCGCATTTATATACCCTTAGTTGCCTCAGTTACTGAGCCCCATGGCCTTTGAGTAGCTTTCTGAAACTCACATCTGCGTCCTCTCGCTTGGAGGAGAACTCGGAACGACTGCTTCGACTCTCGGCAGCTCCTGGCCCTAGGAGGGTCATTTCTATAACTCCTATAACAGATACTACAAGGCATCCCTGAGGTCATAAGGCTCCCAAAAGGGTACTATAGGATTATATCATAGGGTTCCCTTTAAGGGTACCCTAGGATTCATTGAAAAATGGAGTTCCCTTTAAGGGTGCTATACAGGGTTCTGCAAGCAATAGGGTTCCCCTTAAGGCTACTCTACGATTCTAGAATCGGGTTCCCGTCATGGGATATGACGGATATGATAAAGCTGTATTCGCCAGCGTCACCAAAACTGGTGGAGATCATCAGGTTTCTTACCCCTGGAATTCGAAGCTCAAAGCCTAAACCCTCAGAACCCTCAAAACCCCAAACTTAAGGTTTAGGGTTTAGGGTTTAGGGCTTAGGGTCAAACCCTTAACTAATCAACTGGAACCCTAACTAGACATGATGTAGGAACCTGGTTAAGAAACCCTGGCCCTATAACCCAAATATATTAGGGTTCATATTAAAGTTAAGAACCCTAATAAAGAGCCGGGGTTTCTTAATCAGGTTCCTACATTAGCCTCTACATTCAGAGGAGATCAAGGCGCTGGAGCTTGGCTGACTCGAGTCCTGGAGCTTGAAACACAGCCAGTTTGAGAGCTTCCGAAAATTAGGGACATTAATCTAGAACCCTAAACCCTAAACCCTAAACCCCAAACCCTAACCCAAGATCTTCGGTTCTTATTCGGAGGGCCCTTAAAAGAGCACAATAGTCCCGCAACAATTCTCCGAAGGCCCCCAAAGTGGGAGCAGCTTGGCAGTTGGCATCCTGAGGACGACCAACTCCGTGGCTGAAAAGTCCGAAAACTGCTACGAACATCGCCGCATCTCATCTGGGTTCCCCAGTAGCCCGCTTCTATGGTCTAGGGTTTAGGGTTTAGGGGTTTAGGATTTAGGGTTTAGGGTTTCAGAGTTTAGGGTTTAGGGCTTAGGGTTATTTTGATACCCTTGTTTAGAAGGGGTTGCAGGGAAGCCTGGGAATAATGTTGGTATTCCAGGCTCCTCAGTAAGCCCTTAATGACAGGGGTGCCCTTTCGCCTACGATTCGGGTTTAAACGGTTGAAATAATCGGTGCAAAAGAGTACTACTGGGAGACCGCGTCGTTGCAGGGACAAGCAAGTAGATGCGCTTTTTGTTTCTAGGTTCTAGCCGCTGCTTGCCATCAGCCATCATAAACTCAACTTCATCACCCTAAACCCTAAACCCTAAACCCTAAACCATAAACCCTGCGTATGGAAGCAAAGTACATGGCGAGCAGCAGGAAAAGCCTGGCACTGCGGGAATACAACGGTTGATGGACAAAATCCTGCATTACCCACTATAAGGAATATACCATAATTCCCATAGTTTAGGGTCCTTAAGGTCATGCCGGATTTTGTCCATCAACCGAAGCAACGCCATGCCGAATGATTCTGAAGTTCAGTTCAGGCGAACAACCACGTCTGCTGTGCTGCTGGCTGTACAGCAGTCTGCCACCACACACAGGGGTCTGGTGTTCACGCTTTGGCCCGTTGCTTCCGCAAATCCACAGAGGTCAACAGGAGTGCAAGTGTACATAGTGTACTTTCGGATAAATGATAGATACATGCAATGTAATAGTCATCTTTCGCCACAGGTCTCGAAGCCAACGGCAGTGTCGGAAACAGTTCAGGGCAACGGAACGACAAGTTCCGCTATCCATGCTTCCCAAAACGAATGCAAACTGCCGCAGCTGGCATTCTTGGAACATCTCCACAAAGACTCCAGAGTGGGTAGTTCTCTAAATTAGGTCCCTTTTTAGGTCCCCAAAGTAGTACGGCATACTTATAAAAGGAACCCTAGGAAGGACGCCAAAAACTCAAAAGAACCCGCTATGGTACCCTTATAGAAACCCTTACAGATCCCTGTAAGGAACCCTAAACCCTAAACCCTAAACCCTAAACCCTAAACACTTAAGGGGACCCTCGTTCAGAGAACTACCCAGGTTGGTAAGTGGAGGTGAGGTCTACCCTTGGAACTTACGGGAACCGAATCCGCAAGGGAGTGCCTTGCCTTTTGGGGCCATAGAGGTGACATGAGTCAGCGGTTTAGGGTTTAGGGTTTAGGTTTTAAAGGTCATGGATCCGTGGTGCTGGTCAGCCAATCCAGGATCTACGATCTTAAGCTTCCAACTCCGACATCTCCCTCTGGACTCGGATTCCGGCGAGCTTCCTGCAAAGACTTCAAATCCCAGATGACGATGACATATCCGGCCCCCGCCTGGCAAGAAAGGACGCCTCGCGCAGGAGGGATGTATGTGTTGCGGCTCAAAAGCTGTCGGGTTTATTTTAGGGCATTTTAGGGTTTCGGGTTTATTTTTGGGTTTCGGGTCTCGGTTTAGGGGTTTAGGGTCTAGGGGTTTATAAGGGCTTCGGATTGAGGGGTTTAAGATTTCACCGGAGCACCCTAAGCTGAGACAGCTTTGAAGTCGTGCACTTTGCAGGGAGCCTGGCAAACACGCATCCGGGTCGTGCGTGCGCCTAAAAGAACCCGAAAACCCTAAAACCTTAAACCCTCAAACCCTAAAACACTAAAAGCCCCTAAACCCACGGACCTGGGCCAAGACCGCCATCAGCACGCTGCCACCCAGAAACCGCAGAAAGGCCTGAAAAATGTGGGCAGAGACTCTTAGAGGGTTTTGGAGCTCAGGGTTCCTTTAAAGGGTTTAGGGTTTAGGGTTTAGGGTTTAGGGTTTAGGGTAAAGGAACCTACAGGTGGGGAGTTTAGGGTATATAGGGCTTCTATAAGGCTTCTATAAGGTATATAGACCTTCTACAAGGCTCCTATAACGGTAACTACCCACCTTAAAATGTCCTAGATTAAGGATTCTGACTTATCGTTATCACTATTTGCTCTGATTCTCGCTCTGAAGGAACCCTAAACCCTAAACCC
>CAJNDV010030871.1:43404-53671 GCA_905221635.1 Symbiodinium sp. CCMP2456 | reverse complement strand
AGCAGCAGTAGTAGTCGTAGTCGTAACAGTAGCAGTAGTCGTCGTAGTCGTAGTCGTAGTAGAAGCAGGAGTGGTAGTAGTAGTAGTAGTAGTAGTAGTAGTCGTGGTGGTGGTGGTGGTGGTGGTAGTAGTGTAGTAGTAGTAGTAGTAGTAGTAGTAGTAGTAGTAGTAGTATTAGTAGTAGTAGCAGTAGTAGTAGTTGTAGTGGTAGTAGTTGTAGTTGTTGTAGTAGTTGTAGTAGTAGCAGTAGCAGTAGCAGTAGCAACAGCAGCAGCAGCAGCAGTAGCAGTAGCAAGAAAAATAGCAATAGTAGTAGCAGCAGGGTAGAGGTAGTGATTGTACGGTGGTAGTAGTAGTAGTAGTAGTAGTAGCAGGAGTAGTAGTAGTAGTAGTAGTAGTAGTAGCAGGAGTAGTAGTAGTAGTAGTAGTAGTAGTAGTAGTACCAGTAGTTGTAGTAGAAGCAGTAGTTGTAGTAGCTGTAGTAGTAGTAGTAGTAGTAGTAGTAGTAGTAGTAGTTGGTGGTAGTAGGTGGTACGTAGTAGGTGGGTAGAAGGTGGTAGTGGTAGTAGTAGTAGTAGTAGTAGTAGTAGTAGTAACAAGCTCTAGCACTCGGAAACCGGATATATACATCGGTACCAGTCAAACCCCCTGCTGGCCGAGGCACTGCGCATGCTCATGCGGGACCTGCACAAACAGTCCAAAAACTCCACAGAACCCTCAACACCTAAACCCTAAACCCTGAACCGAAAAACTCCAGAGATCTCTGCCTGCACGGAGATGGAACATCTGCTGTCCAGCTCGGTGGCGAGCGACCTGGAAGCGGACCAAAACTCTGACTACTCAAATTCTCTAAATTAGGGTCCCTTGTAGGTCCCTTTTATAGGGGTGCCGTACTAAGTTGGGGACCCAAAGCGGGACCCTAATTCAGAGAACTACGCAAATCGAGAACTCTGCATGGTAGAACTGACATAAACCGTAAATGCTGCCCTGAGCTGCGTTTGTATGCAATCCACGTAGAGGAGGTGCTCGTAGATGTTGCGAGGCATATACTGTAGTAGGTTACATACTACAGCATCCACGAAGCTGTGGCTTGATTGGATCCCAAACGACAGCGAGTTCAGGCTGGGGTGGAAGCACAAGGAAACGGATTGAGACTTGAGTCGAAGTTGTGGGAGAGCGAGCTGAACATATCTCTGCGAGACTGGACATTTAGTGAAGCCTGTGTTGGAGCCTCTGCGCGTGTGCACACAGGCTATATCAACATCCATATGCAACAATCCCATTGTGCTTGCTTATGCTAGCTCAACCGTCATGAGATTTCGCTACTGGAAAGTTTGGTCGGCTTTAGGTCCGGCCCAGATACAGCAACCGCTTCCCGTTTGAAATATGAAACAGAATCTCTGGATATCGCAAGTCTAACCTTTCAGCCGCTCAGAAGGGGGGGCTCCGCAGCATTTGGTTTCTTCAAGCGGTCAAGCGGCATGGCGTCCGCGAGGATGCATCGCCTCCGAATGGTGCCTGCCAGGAATGTTGGTGGCTTCGCATCCTGGATTGGATCCCTGCGGCCATGCCTGATCAATGCCAAGCCAAAACGGACCATCAAGCATTCAAGCCCGAATTCCTTTTCATAGTTGATAAAACTCATAATCGATTTGCTCTTCAATCTTAGATGTACCATCTGAATACAACACCACCCCAGCCCTGCGACGGCCTTTGGCGAAGTCGCAAGCAACAGGCGCTTTGCCGAGACGTCAGGCGAGGCCACAGCGGCGTTAGGCGAAGCGTACGGGTAACCCCTGAGCAGATTCTGATCCGGGTATTTCGGCAACAGGGGTTGAAACTTCAACTCTAGGCTCAGTCTTAATATGTGGTGTGATGCTACGCTTCGGGGACTGAGCAAGCTAAGGTACTGAGCAGGAACCGGGACTCTGTCTCTTCCGCACGCATGGTCATGCCAGGGGGGACTTGTGTGCGTCTCGGGTTCTGGCCTCGCCGAGGCGTCGCAGGAAGGCTTTGATGTCGGAGACGGGCAGCCAGGATACCCCAAGGCTCCTGAAAAGAGTGCCAAGTCAGCTGCAGAGATTCCATCTCTTACTGTACGTGTCTTGTTAGTACAGCGATGGGGTTTGAGGGCTTTTGCTGGAGGGCATGCGAGGGGTTGGTATGGTATGCTCCCGTTGTCATCTACAAAACCCAACTTGCCCATTGCCGGCTGAAACCTGCTTCTCTCTGTATACCTGTGGCGGTTCGAACCGTCAGCTATTCAGACCCAACCCAGCCCTGCTACGGCGAGGCCATGACGAAGAGAGCTTTGCTGTATGTCTTCGAAGTGACTTGAAAATCCAATCCCCGATGCTAGCGCGCCTGGTGGCAGGAAAAGGCCCTGCTTGGGCTGGTCCGCGGGTGCTGTGCTCATGATACCTGCACGAACGAATCTATGCATGCATGCGTAACATGAGCATGTACATACATACATACATACATACATACATACCTACCTACCTACCTACCTACATACATACATACATACATACATACATACATACAGGCGGACAGACAGACAAACAGGCAGAAGTGCATGCATACATACATGCATACATACATACATACAATGTGTGTGTAATATGTGCAGACGCATATTTGATCACAGTTATGTTATGGTATGTTCTTATAAGCGATATGCACACGGCCTTACATCCCGGCATATGAAATTTAAAAAGCTAAAGAACATGTACACGTCATTATTCCGGATCTCTCCCAATGCGTCCAGCTCTTGAGCTCTACATTGCCGGCCTGGCCAATTACCATCCGCCCCTGGAGAGGGCACCGCGCCGGGGCCTGGCTGAGGTTAGGCTCGAAGAGCGTCTCTGGCGGCTTCTATGGAGTTGCAGGTGTCAGGTGGGGTGCTGGGATGCAGACTTGAAGGGTTTGGGCTCTTGAGGCTTCGACTTCAAGCTTGGGTGCTGGAGAGGTTGATTTGCTTAATCGTGCCGCAAATACAGGTGCAAAGCCAAATCCAACGCTTGCACTTAGATGGGTGAGTCTCTCCAAGCATCGGCCGGAACTACTTCCAACCCGAACTCGGCATTCGTAATTACCAGTACCTGTTGCGTGTGATTTCCTGAAGAAAACCCCATACAGTTCTTAAGCAGCACACCTCTGAGCGCTAAACCCTAAAGCCCCAAATCCAAAAGTCAATCGCCCGAGTTGTAGCTTAGACCCGTTAAGCTATCTCATGTCTCCCAATTTCGGTTTCACCTTGGCATGTAGCTGATTTCAATGAACCGAAGGAGGCATGCCTGATCCCCAAGACAGGAATTGCGTCAATCTTATAAGAGGGGTCAAGGGGCATCAATGTAGACACGTACATGTAAAGAGTGTGGAGCAGGTCTGGTGGTCTAGAGTCCCAAAGTGTAGTACGAACAGCTGCCTGTGTAGGTCTGCGTCGGGCTTTGGCTACATTCCACGCCAAGCTCCTGCCAGGATTCAAGGGCTGGCTATTATGGACATCTCGCACATGCAAACTTATATGTGCATATATATATATAGTTGAAACAGATATTGTATATATTTGTATATACACACATACACATCAAACATGTGTATACCCCTACATATGTATATGCATATATATATATATACACACATGTTTCAACATGGCGCTGCATCGGCTGACATGCAGTAGGTGTCTTCCGGCCATGGACCCACAGATTTGCATCCCACGCATTCTGAAGTCCTTAACCTGGTCCGGAAACCAGTCTCCAAACTCCAAGCCCTGAGCCTACTACCGTCTTCGCGATCGTGTTCTCCTTGCTAACATTTTGGCTCGGATCCGCAGGAGCAGGTACACCCTCGCTAAACCCTGAAATGGCTTAAGCTCAAAATCTTAGACCGTAGCCCCTGCCGGTCCGCGAAGGTGACGGCAGTGGGTCCCCTCGAGTTCACTTGCTGCTGCGCAGCCTGAGTTGGTAGGGCCTAGATGTTTCAGGGTTCATGCAGACTTTTGGTTTGTCTCATGCAGCGTTTCGTTCACAGGCGGCTGCTGGCCCTGTGTTTGGATATCTGGTTTCAAAGTTCTGTTGGGAAGGTCAGGAATACTTTGGGCCTGAGAGTCAGGCTCTGTAGTATCCGGCTCAGTGTGGATTAGGATCGGGATTAGTTGAGAACCGAAGGGTCACAGTCGATTCTCCGAAGGCATATGATACCATGAAAGAATAATTCCACGAACGGCTCTGCCACCACGCGCAATCACCACCCTCACCGTGACTGGCAGCAGAAACAAGCAACGGCAGCAGCAGCAGCAGCAGCAGCAGCAGCAGCGGTGGGAGAATGCCACTGCAGCTGTCGTAATTAGCAGTGCTCTTGCTTCTACTGACACTACGGTGCAAGACACATCACTAGCTTGATTTGCACTGACTACTTGCTCTTGCAACCCGGGATTGGCAGAAGCGCAGTTGAAGCTGCAGCATGACACTGCAAGCCCGTAAAATGGGATTTGACTAGTTCTGACACATGCCCTGGCTGGGTGTGTATGATTCTTTGTTGTTGCTTGTGATGCTGCCTTCTAGGCCTCATATTGCAATTTACCGTGCGAAGTACAAGACAAAAGGTCTTCGACCTCACGTAGAGTGCAGTTCGCAATGCCGCTCAGCGTGAGACATCTTGTCCCACATGCGCCCTGAGCCTCCGACATGCCGATTCCGGCTTCCCAGTCTGCCTGGGCCTGCAACGCCGGCTGCTGATGCCGGCGCAGAGAGCCGAGATCCAAAACTCGAAGCCCGGAAACCGAATAAAGGGCAAACCGTGAAGGCTTCTGAGTCACGGCCTGTGCCAGGTCGCCGGCCTTGAACGCCTCATTGCCGGACCTGGCCCGGCACACTTTGAGGAGCTCAAAGCATTGCAGGGCATCTTTGGGAGACTGCCAGAGTTGAGGCACACTTCGATACCACATCGCAATGCACGATGTAGCATGATATGATCTAGAGATGTTCTAATTCTAGCACTCTGGAGTTGTGTATCTAGTTAGAAGTGCTCCGTTGATCATCGGCAGACATTCTCGGTCGAAGCCAGGGCGGGACGTCTTCTTCAGGGTGGACTCCACACGGCCCACGCAGAAGGCCTCGAAGGGCAGCACTTAGACCCGGGTGGAGTTCGCAGTCCGGCTTAAGGCTGAGAGAGGAGACGAAACAGTTCGAGCCTCCGTCGCTGTTGTTTTGCTTCTGTTTACAGCATCGTGCTGGATGTCATGTCCACAGAGCGAGCACTCAAAAGTCTCAATTGCCAACTTGAACTTTGTGTCTTCGCATGCAGTAGCTTCGTCTCGGCACCTTTCAGCCTTGCCCTTTCTGTCGCCCAGAAACCCCTAAGACATGCTGGGACACTCTTTTATAGCCCAAAGGTGGAAAGCGTTTGCCCGAGGCCTCGTAGCTGGCGAAGTGTCGACCCTGAACCCAGGACAGGTCGGAGGGCTTCTCCTGCGAGCTTGTTGCTCCCGGTGAGTCGCCAGCGCATGCCAGCGCCGTCACCACCAAGACTGCTTGGGCTACGTCTTCAGCAACGCACAGAGGGCTCGAATGTCTCCAAGCAGTAAACATGTGGAAGCTATGCATGCGAGTCACGACTCGAACGTTGAGACGAGAGGTGTTGCCTACAGCATGGTCCTTCAGCTGACGCTTCCAGTCATCCTCCTCCCGCCGCTTCTGATCGATGATCTGGCAGAGTTCTAGGGGGCTCCACGTGTCGCCGACATGCTTCCCTCCAGAAATTCTCCTTTGCCGTGAACATCGTCACGATCTGATCTAGCACCCCACTAACACCCGCTTGTCGCGCTGATTGGTCACCACCGAAGCATGCTCAAAAACGCGACTCGCGCACAGCGTCCACTTGTTCTCGTGCGTCAAAAACCTGCACGAGGACCAAGCTGTTGCTCCAATACTACGCAGTGACTTGTAGCTTAGGGCTTCGGATGTTAGTTCGTGCAGCCTCACCTGTGTTTGCATGAAACATATTATTAGTTGCGCGGAGCCTGCTGCTTCTCGTGCTGCTTCAACTCTTCCCATGTCACCTGGTGGTACTCACACTGCGCCCACAGAGGCGCACGCAACTGAATTTCCCAGCTTTGCTAAGTTTGCGGTTCGGCTACCACGCATAGCCGGCGCACGTCTCCGGTCTGAAGGCGCTCATCCCGATCATCGTCGCCGATTTCGTTGAACCTCAGAAAAGGTGAAGCTGTGGTAGGGCAATACCCGAAAAGAAGGCAGAACTTGAGCAGCGCCTGCGCGAACTGCCTTTGTCACTTAGAGGGGCAAGTCTGCTGAGTTAAGACTCTTACACGGAAGCGGCCGTCTTGACTCGTCTTGACAAGAGAACTCAGCAGAGAATTCTCAAGCTGAACTTCTTCAGATGCGACCTCCATGAAAGCGCCGAAGCCCGAAACCCTGCATCTCTCACCTCTAGTCCCTTCAACCCTTCAGCCCAAATGCTTCGTATCTGAGTTTGACGGGAAATCCTACACCCTGAATCCCAAACACCCCTGCCTGCTGTAGTCCAAGCGGTCTGGCTTCCGAGCGGGAGGGTTGACGTCCTTCTTTCTCGCAGAGTTTGGGCTCCGGGACTCCGGGTGGATGTGGGTTCCGGGATCTTTGTGTTCTAATCGCTTCCTTCCCCATCTGTCACAGCCCTAGGAAATGCCTAACAAGTATCTGGGGCTCAGGATGGGTAGGGGTTGGAATTTAGATTGAGCATTTGCATGGTTTTGGGAGGAACGGAATGTTTATTACTTCCCACTCGGATCAAAGCAATGGCTGTAACTAGGTTGCAAGTAACCCACGCATCCTAGCCAGGCTTCGGGCTCAACACGCTGGCACGTGGTGTACTATGTACGGATTGCAGCACCACATTGTATTCTGCCTCACCGTAAGTTCAGCTATTGTCGCTTATACTACTCCATGTCATGTGATGAGCTATGCTGATGTGCTGCAACATGACACAATGCGCTCGTAACAAGGTTCAGAGCGTACGACTGAAGTCCTTTGCTGCCACCTCGGAGAATACCGGCAGTGACAAGCATACTCGTCACCACTGGTGATATTAGAGTACAGAAACCATGGTGATCATACCAGTCTACGTTTTAACTTGGCCTTCACTGCGGTCTGCAGTCTGCTGAAGTGTTGTGTTGCAAGTCTGTGCATGGATATTAATGACGGGCAAGGCCTTTCCTTCCTGAACCTTGAACCTGCACTTCTGGCTGCTTTTGACCTGTATAGGTCAAATTATCTAAGCTTTCACTATGAGGTGTTTGTGCATTTTCACTCAACTGGCACTTCTATCTCTGCTAGTGCTGTTTTCCCGAAGGATAAGAAGCTACTGAGCTACTGGCTCAGGGCGCAGCTTCAAGCTCCAGGGTCTCAAAAAGCTTGTGATATGAAGGCTGGTGTAGGCCGCGAAAAGCTCAGGTTACTCCCCGTAGACCAAGAATTCAGGGTGCCCTCAGGCTGACGAAGCCCTCTCCTTGTTGTCGGTAGGTTGCAAAACCTGCGGCACCAGGGAGCGAAAGATGCCCTTGTCGTGGAAGTATCGAGTTCAAGCCGTACCCACGACACAGCAAAGCCGGAGAAGCCCAGCAGCTGCGAGCAGCCGACCTTCCGCTCCCGGCGCTGGTTGACGTCGTCAGCGTCATGGCTCTTCTTCTCCTTCAATGAAGGCCTTGGACTCTGAATTCGCCGTGGCCAAGACAAGTTTGGCGGACTATCAGACTATCAGTCTGTCACATCTCGTCTTGCCAAGTGCAACTGCGTAAGCCAAACGAAGTTCCAAAGCGAACATAAGGCGGCAACATGTCCCCGACGCCGGGGAAGGCCTCAACGACGAAAGAGTCTCTGGAAAAGCACAAAACACCCTGAAAGCACCTCTCTCCGTCCCTCAATCCGTCTTTAAGCAAGTATGCGCGCGTGCATGTCTGTCTGTCTGTATGTACCGATGAATGTATGCGTGCGTGTATATACATACACACATACATACATGTGTGCGTGTGTAAGTTTGCTTCGTTCGTGTGTAGATAGATACGTGTTTACTAGTGCGTGTGTGTGTAAACATATACACACATATGTACAAATAAATACACATGCAATATGGAGACATATACGTGCCCGCACATTTAGTGGATTTGATGGGGCAAGTTTGCACAGAGCAACCCGAGCTGCAAACACTGCAGATGATTCCGTCTGCATTGGTACAGCAGTGAGTGGGAGAGAATGTGCTAGAGAATCTCGGCTCATTTCACACGTATGTTCGTTACCGAGTTGATTTAGAACTACAGTCGCACGCGCCAAAGTCGCGCAACATTCTGACTTGATTCGACGAACCTAGCTTTTGTCTACTGCGCACGTGGCTAAACCCAAACTGCCTCACATTAATTACACAGAGCACATGCAATCTCAAGCAACAGTGGGCCGCCATGCCGAACATGATGGGTGCAGCTTGAGGAGTACGGTATACGGTAGAGCACGAAGGCCCGGGCCCGTAGCGTCGAGGAGTTCAGCGGCGTGCACAACGAGATTTTCTGGGGCTCTGATGCACAAGTAAGTACTACTTACTAGTTCGCTTCGTGTTGCTGCCACAGCTACTAGTACGATTATCTTTCACTTGTTACTGTTGGTTGGGGGGCCACGGCAATCGACCACAAGACCCACACACTGCTTGTATCTGGAGCTGCTTTGCATGTCAGATGGTGTTTGGTTGAACTTGTTTCTTCTGATGCTGCATCGGTTATGCTTAGCAAAGCTTGAGCCAAGACAGAAGGGCGACCAATGGCTCAGAGGCTACACTCACGATGCAGCGTCTGTAAACACGCTTACGACTCTCCACTCGAATTGAGCCGCCACGGAGGCAGTGATAGAGCCCAGCCTGCTCTAACTTGAACTTCTCCTGGGTCGCAGGATTCTTTTGGCTCGAGGGTTTGGGGTTGCAGGATTCAGGGCTTTGGGCTTTTGGAGATTCGGCGTCCCGGGGCTTGGGCTTGGCGCTTCGAACACAGCTAGACTGTTGCAAGAATCTACAGACGACCGCGTTGGAGGATGTCGGGGGCATCCAAGTGATCCAATGCAACCGAATACCACACAACAAGCTACTTGACGCAACAGTTTCGGAAACCTACACATGTAAATATCTACTATTGACTGTTCCTCACAAGAACTTCCCAAACAAAGCAGCAAAACACTAATGGTAGTAAGTATATGTAAGCATGGATAGCCGGGTACCGGGTACCAAGTACCAGGCTGCCCCTTCGGCAGTGAGCTTCTCTACGGCTTCCTTCAGGACCGCGGCCGCAGCCTGTGCAAGAAGACCACGGGCCACAGATTCAGACTTCAAGACTACCAGTTAGGTGCCGTCATGGATGGCTGGAGAGGAAACGCAAACCAACTCAGCATGTGCCGGCCTACTCCTTGCTTGGCAAAAGCTACATCACCCAACACAAGCGACCAACCGATTATCTTGAAAACGGTGCTTCGCAGAATGGACGCCGGAAGCCCTATCCGCAAGCGCAAATCCTTTTCCCATGCCTCAGCTGCTGCAACGGCATCATCGAGCTCCTGTCGACAACGTCCCATGTGACAGGCATGCTGCTACCAGCCTTCATTTCGTAGCCGGAGTTGTGGGTAGAAAGCCAGAGGCCGTAGAACACGATCATCAAATCAGAATGTGAGAGATTCATGCAAGTTGTGATCTATACCTCATCGCTTCCAGGTCGGACTCCGGAGTAGTAAAAGAAGCGAAGCTTGGGGCCCTGCGCAACCATCCAGTTTGACATAGCTGCTGCTACGTGTGCAGGCGTCTAAATGCCTTTACATATGCATATATATATATATACATATATACATATATACATATATACATATATACATATATACATATATACATACATATACGTAATATGCGTACGTATCCATTTGTTTATATGTCTTGCTTACCTTGTATCAACATTCATGTACAAATGCATGTATAAACATGTTTATATATATATAACATTGATATCTACAATATGTGCAAGTAGATGCAAGTGCATACACGATACTATACAAGTATACAACATTGACAACAGGACTGCTTCTGATCAAAAACGTAGTTGTATCTGGGTTGCCGTGGAGTAGCATTGAAAGCATTGGCAGATTACTAGCAGCCGTGGTGTAGCAGTAGCAGCAACAGAAGCAGTGGCAGTATAGTAGTAGTGGAAGTAGTATTGACATTGGGGACGTCGCACTGATCCAAG
>CAJNDV010030871.1:0-37424 GCA_905221635.1 Symbiodinium sp. CCMP2456 | reverse complement strand
GTACTACTAGTACTAGTAGTAGTAGTAGTAGTAGTAGTAGTAGTAGCAGTAGTAGTAGCAGTACTAGTAGTAGTAGTAGTAGTAGTAGTAGTAGTAGTAGTACTAGTACTAGTACTAGTAGTAGTAGTAATAGTAGTAGTAGTAGTAGTAGTACTAGTACTAGTACTAGTAGTAGTAGTAGTAGTAGTAGTTAGTAGTTAGTAGTTAGTAGCACTGCTGCTTCGTAAATGGCTATCACAAGCAAAGCAGGAAAGTGCTGCAAATCGCTCCTGTTCCCCCTTCAGAGAAGACAGCATTTCAATCACCGTAGACCGATATGCTTTATGATTCCCTGCAATACTCGAGCATTACCACTGTTCATGGTAAAATCGTTCGTGCCCTTGCTCCTGTAGGCGTGATTGCTGCTGGCATTTCTGGAATGCAACCTGTGACGCTTGCAGTCTTGCTGGACACGGCGATTACAGCCTGAGCCCCCCGGCCGGTATCCAAGAAATGGCAGGGAGTTGGCCAAGCATGGCGACCAACAACTTGAAATCACTGCGACGTCCCAATGCGAGGCACTCTAGCAATACCTCCTGCCTCCTGCACGTAGTTGTGGAAGTGCTAGTGATAGTAATAGAAGCAGTAACATTGCCAACCGGCAACTGGCGGAGAAAAAAATCTTCGCGCCTCGTTCTGGGATAACATTCGAGTGAGTTGCATCAGCCATGGTTCGTATGCGAAGATCTGAGCCAAAGCAAGAGCCCCAACATTCAGACTGGGCGGCAATGGCATCTAGTGTGACAGCAACAGACCCAGATGCCGGACGATGGCAAGCATTCGCTCAGCAACAATGCAGTAACAACAATAGTATCGGAGCTCATGCAGTGTTACAGCCATGTTAAGTAACAAGACACGTGATCCAGAATTGACAGCCCGAGCCCATCCCCAACCAAATCGGGCGGAGCATCGTATGGCCTTCATCAGCACTTGCCGAATCGCGAGGACGGACTTCTGTTCCTGCTCCAGGATCCTAGACCCCTAGACCCTAAACCAAAACCCAAAAGACCCTAGACCTGAAATTCCAAAACTCTAAATCTTCGAATCCTGCCTGCCTCAAGGCTGCTAGAACCAGCATCGTTCATGCATGTCACCGAGTTAACGAGCTAGCTACAATCGAAGCATACTAAGACACTTCAGAAATTCTGGGGAAACTAGCGGATAAGAGAAATTGTGAAAAGAAAAATCAAGTAACAAAAAATAGCAATAATCAGAAAGACAAGAATGTAAGGAAGAGACACTATCATTATAATCATTATTATGCTTGAGCAACTGTGCCACCGTGACTTTAGCCGATCTAAATCGCGGACCTGCCTCACAGCGCTGCTTCGCGCCCAATGCGACCAGCTACGCGCAACTAGCACATCAGCACCAGCAACAAGAAAGGGACAGCAAGTCGTCGTAAAGACCGGACTAACAATACAGACAGCATGGTGACAGTAGGAGCGACAGGACAACGCTAAGACTGGCGGGATACCTTGACTGTGCTAGTGGCAAAGATGATACTGATGGCAACAAAGCCGATGTTGATACCCGCTTTCCCCCACCTCTGCTCGCTTCTTCACCTCTTCCTGCCTCTTTTTCTCCTCCTGCGCGACAAGTGAAGACTTCCCAAGTAGCGCCTCCAGAGTTCAGAAGGCTTCAAGCGGAGGGTCTTTCTGGCAAATGGCTTGACTCCTCCACCCTTCTTCTATTGGCTTCCTCAATCTTCTTCTTGTTCTCCTGAGAGGCAGGTACACGACTGCACAAAATGAGAGAGACCACCAAGACCATCCAATGGCCCCCGCCTCGGCCCTCTGCCTGGCTTCCTCAACTCTCTTTTTCTGCTCCTCGCAACGGAGAGAGAGCCCGCAAGAGGTGAGAAGAGAGAGAGAGAGATAAAGAAAGAAAGAGAGGGAGAGAGAGAGAGAGAGTGATAGACGACAAATAGAGGCAAGCCAGTGCAGTGCAGGGATGCTGGAGTTCAGGTTACCGCTTATCATCACACTCCCCAGCCCTTGAGCTGCAAGACGATCCTCTGCTTGTCGCATCTTTTCGGCCAGGATCTGCTGCTGCCGGGCCTCGCCACATGCATCAGGCTCCCCCACGCGGCGGAAAAAAAAAAGGCCGACAAAACGACTGCACCGAAGTTGATGGCACGCCATTCTCACGCATGAGACCTCGATTCAGAGCCTTCCAAGCCTAGGTCCGACACAATAACAATAATCATAATCATAATCAGAATTATACTAATAATAATTGTAATAGTATAGGTCCGACACGCCTGGCCTCGGCTTGCTGCTTCAAGGCCTCTTGCTGCCTCAGATCCGCCACCGGCTGCGGGGCTCAGAATCCGAACGTTAGACCCTTAGACAACATCTTAGGGTTTAGGGTTTAGGGTTTAAGGTTTAGGGTTTAGGGCGTGAGACCGTTAGACAACATCTTATGCTACTGAGCAGGAGTTTAGGGGCAGGTGGCACAAATAGGGACCGGCTGATCGCGGGTGGCTGGCAAGATAAAGAAATCGACCGATCGCAAGTGAGGCAGGGAGTTAAGTAGCTGGAGGATTGACAAAACCAAGATAAGATCAGATTAGCAACACTTAAAGGTCAGACATGAATCAAGCCGCATTCTGCAAACTCAGAGAATGCTACAGTGTGGCTTTGTCAACGAAGATCTTGGTTGTTTGGCTTGCTCCTAAACGAGGGGAAGGGAGAGGGAGGCAGAGAGACAACTCGACGGATGGTCAATGAAAAACATGCTGATGAAATAAAAGTTCTCGAGGGAATGTATAGCAGAAGAGAGAGAGAAAGAGAGAGAGCGAGAGGGAGATGTCCAAGGATATCAACGATGTCGCAACACGGCACAGGGGACTGGCAACAAGATGAGTTTCAGGTTCCGAGGTCTTCAAAGCTCCGTCCAGTGCCGTCATCGTGGATGGGCCTAGCCTAGACGGTTTCAGGAATAGGGTTTCCAGTGTTCCAAGGGCTCAGCGTTGTAAACCTGCTGCCTGAAACCCCAATCCCGTGTATCAGATGATATCTCAACCTATAAGGGCTACTACAGGAGGTTCTAAAAGGGTTACAGCTAATTATCAGGGTTCGATAAGGCTCCTAAAATGCTAGCCTTTTTCATCGACACCTCCTGTCAATTCCCTCGGAAGCTTGTCATACTCCATAAACCCTTGGTGAAGGAAGCCGTAGTGGAGGAATTCGAGTCAAGAGAATCTGCGATCGATTACCTATCGTAGCGTAGGCTGGATGCCGAAGGCTCAAAAATCGGGAACCGATCTCAACCCTGTACACAGCTAAGAGGACTCAGGAGCCAACGCCGCAAGGCCCTGCACAGATGGGAAGATGATGTGGCTAGCGGGGTGCAGGTGCAGCTGCCAGAACACGTGGATGGCCCATGGCTACTGAGCGGCTATTGTCTCTTAGAACACATGGAGCGCGCGCGGCTCACTACTCTGTCTGGCGTGCTGGAGGCACAAAATACTCAGTTTCCTTAGCCACCGCCGTTTAGGAGCCACGCGAAGATCAAACACGATTCCAACATCCTCAAATTCAAGGCCTTCGGTCTCCCTCCGCAACCTTGTCCTTACGCAAACTAAACGCATCGTGGTTGCTGTACTATAAACTACACATCCACGTCTCCCACAACAGGCCCATAGCATGCAGAGCTCAAACCCCCAACCCCCCCCCCCCTAAGGTCCCTCCCCCCCTAAGGTCCAAAGGAAGCTTCGAGAGCCAGGCCCTGGGGGCAAGGATCAGGGTCTGGTCCACGGCGCCATCGTAGGGCACCTGCATCATGTAGGGGCCGTAATCATTAGCATAAGGGTCTTGGGACTCCTTTGTAGGAAAAATTCTAATGTTTGAACGGAAGGAAAAGTATAGGTATAGGTAATTAATTTAGGCTTCTATATTAGTGCAGTGTGCCGTCTGCTCCCACGGCATCGCAGCTCTTGAAGGAGTAGCTTGGTATGATAATGTGCAAACATATGCCATAGGCTACTACGTGGCAGCAACGGGAACAGAAAGCTTACCTGCGATAACTTTTCACTATGTCAGTTCACGACAAGGATACTGATAGCAAGGTAAATTATCATGAAAGAACATGCTGTAGTCAATATAATGTAATGAGAACGATGCGCAGCGAAGTGCATCTGCCTCAGGCATCATAAGCACATAAAGACTGCCTTCCATCCGGTTCGCGGTGGCGTCTGCGTGGCTCGTGTCGGCTGGTAGGCCCAAACCTGCGGCATCACTGGTGCCAGTAGTACACAGCTGCTTTGTTGATACTCAAGACATGGCGATGCCGTGCCTTGCATCAACGACTTCAGTCTGAAACCCCGATAACACTTGTTGAGGGTAATGATTCCAGGGTAATGAAACTGTGCATGTGCTGGCCGTGCTTGCAACCTGTGCATCTGGTGCGATGTCCCTAAATATGGCTGATGGGAGGGGTCCCCAAGGCAACGAAATGCGAACAAAAAGTGCAGACAACTCAACCCCAACCACCTGGTCGCCGCCAATCTTCGGCCCAAACCACCAGCCACTGAACTCGACGCCATCGCGCTCGTCCCAGTAGTAGAGCCTTGCTGCTCTTGCCTACCGACCGGACGCAAGGTTCAGCTTGTCTAATCGCCCTACTAGCGATGCTTCTGCAGCTCAGGAGCATGACGTCCAGGCCACTCACCTCGCAGACACGTAACCCCATAAAATCCCTTCTCGGAGCAGCTGCAGAAGCAGACCGAAGCATCGAAGACGACAGCCCTTAGGAGAGGGAGGCCTTCTGCTCCTTCCGGTATGCCGGCTTGTTGTGGTTGGAGCCATCTACGGAGTAGTTCCCCCTGACCTGCAGCACTTGCAGCTTTGAAGTCAGCGCCTCCTTGCACCCAATGCGCGAGATCCATCACTGACAGCAAAAACCCAACAGAACCACGAAGCCGAGTCCGAGGTCTTGGCAATCGGACCGACGCTGACGTGGGTGCAGCCACTCACGCTGATCTGGGCCTCGACTGCTCTGGCGTAGGCTTTGCGAGGTTTCCGGAGTGGTGGCAGCGAGCCAGAGGCTTCAAGGATTCGAGACATGAGAAAACACTTCTGTGCTTAGGGCTTTGGGTATCCACCTTTTCGTAAAACTACTTATACTCAACCTTCATCGGGGAGGTGGTGCCACAACACAATCACTCCATTTGGGAAATCTTGACATGGAGCCCATCCCACAACGAAATGAGGCCTGCAAGGTCAGCCGCTAGTTTTCCACGTCAGGCGGCAGCTTCGTGCAAGAGACGTGGTGAAATGATGTGGTGTGGAATTGGTCCAATTGTGCCCTGTCCATCTTCGAGCCACTACTTGTAGCACCTAAACTTATAGCATTGCTGAGCATGAAGTGCGGAGATGCGGGTGCAATCCGAAAGGAGCTGGCGCCCACCACCGGCGGAAAAAGCAGCGCTATAGCGAAGAGACGCCATAACTTAATGATGGACACACGCAGTGCTGCCTAGTGGTGGGACGATCATCGTCTTGTCGCGGTGTTCTGTACAAGCGGCAGCCAACATGCAACCTCCACATGAGGTTCTAGGGTGTCGACTTTGGCACGCTACAGGCATTGAAGTTCCACTTGGTGGATACTTCTGACAATACCATTGCCATGTGAACATCAACACGTCCACCGGCACAGCAATCATTAATACTTCCTGACTGCATGTCGTCCGCCAGTTGCTGGCACGCATATGTTCACTTGACCCTGTGTGTGGCCTACATCCGGTCTCGCGCATCCAGATCAGTTTCGCTCTCCTGGCCGAGTGCGACCTGAGCCGCCCACGTGCAGCTGCAGCGCAATTTCACCCGGTCCATGCCATCCATGCAGAATGTGAGAATTACATTGCATGATCACATCTCCCCCAGGAGTTGCATGCAAACGCAGATGCACAAGCACCAGAGAGGGGACGGAGAGAGAGAGAGAGCAAGAAAGAATCAAAGAACGAAACGGAGATCATGCCGCATCTGCACACACGGTCACAGAGACGAAAACAGACAGAAAGCGCTAGACAACAAGGAAAGAGGGAGAGAGGGAGAGCGAGAGACGAGCGCTGATTTGGCAGGTGCATCATGCGCTGCACCAAGTAGTTGCGGCATTGATTTCAAGCGGAAAAATTCTAGAGGTAGACCTTATCTTTCTCGGGCGTCTGAGGGATGTGCACGACCATCATCTCGATCTACCACGGCTTCACAGCTCTCCATGGTGAACCGGATCAAGATCTTGTACCTGGTCTTTTGCCAGATAGTGGAATGTCTGCAAAGTTGAACTCGTCAGGCACCGAATTGGCAACAGAAGACTAGCAGCCCAGCAGAGAAAGAAGGTAGTTCAAAAAGTGCTGCACGCCTTAGAACTCTAGGGGCAGCGCCATTCCATGATCTCCAGCTCCCGCTCCGATCTCAGCTCGAGCTGGTAGTCCGTGTAGTCCTTTGACAGGACGGCTTCCTCTTTGGTTCGATTCCTCGACCTCGCCGTCTCAAGCATCGCCCTATGCCCCCCTCGGCAGCCGCAGGACCTCCTTGAACTGGAGCAAGATGCGAGTAGAGTAGGGAAACTTTACCTGCATGCACTGTCGCTCCCTTCCCATGCCCCAACGGCTTTGCATTGCCTTGGGATGTTTTATGGCGGGTTCAGTTCAGAACATATGCTCGTTTAGCTTATCTCGAAAATGACTGTGAGTTTCCGAAAGAAAGTATGATGCAGTCGACTGTGTAGTATCATTGCCTTCCGACCTGCTCTGGCGACCTTGGCTTTTGCCGCCATTTCCAAAACTCGGAAACACACGGAGTAAAGGATGTCTGGGTTTTTGTAAGTCGAGCACTGCTTCGTGTCGTTCGTCATATACTCGTACCTGTCCACTCATACGCTGTCGTTGCCCTCGGCAAAGTGCCGGTGGAATTTGCTTCTGCTGCTGCCGGCGCTGCCTCCCGCCGCTATAGGAGCAGTCATCCTTATTGCTGTGACGAGAACTGCTGCTGATGGTCATAATATGCCTTCGTGATCCTTGTTATTGTCGAGAACGAGAGAGGCGAGACGCAGGAGCTGCCAGAGCGAGACTGAGACAGAGAGCGAGCGAGGGAGGGAAGGAGGGAGGGAGAGAATGCAAAAGAGCACAGGACCTGACCCGCACAAGAACTTGTCAACTGGCCCCCCGCAACGCCCGCACTTGCGATGCAAAACCGTCAACGGCCTGTGTCCGTGTTACGCGCTTCAGCTGCGTCAGGTCCAGGCAGCGCACAGGTCGAGGACGCGGCCTCCAACATGCATAATTCTGAACACAGGCACAGAGTAATCCTACACCAAAAAGCGAAGAAATGGTCTCAAGGCGGCAGACAGACAGCGAGATGGGTAAGGTCGACAGCAGTACGATTCTCGAAGTGACCGAACACAGCTTCGTCGCAGCATAGCTGAGATCACGGCTCTTTGTTGCGGACTACCTGATTCAAGCTTAGCAAGGCTAATCTACCTCTCTAAACCGCGTTTTTGTTTAGGCCTCCTTCTGGATAGGTCTTAATACAGCCCAGCCGATCAGACCAATCTGTTCGTCTAGACAGCCGCAGGAAGAACTCAGTGACTCTGATACTAGTAGCCAGGAGCGGGTTTCAAGCACTGAGATCACGAATCTGCCGGCTATGCATGTCGTCGAATCATAGGCATTCAATCATTCAATCCCCAGTGCCCCAGGCCAAAATCCTAGCTCCCCAGTACCCGAGTTTTTGATGCTGGAATGTTGAATTCTACATCCATTGTCCCATTTGCCAACTCTTGGATCCAGCCAGCGGACCTGGGGCGGGCGGGGCTGCCGGAGCTGATCTGCAAACGACGGCCTCCAACGGCTCCAGGCCAAGCATGTGGTGACCCGAGCCTCTGGAGCCTCTGGAGCCTCTATAGAGTATATGCTCACACGACAAGCAACTGTACATTGTGTCATCATCACCATCGTTATCCTCGTCTTCATTCCCATTAGCAGCAGCAGAAGCACCCGCAGCAGCGGCAGCCGCAGCAGCAGCAGCAGCAGCAGCAGCAGCAGCAGCATCAAGAACAGCCTGGTGATGGCAATGCTGGTAATAGTGCCAGTGCATGAGCGATGGCGGCGGTGAATAGTGCCGCTGCCACCCCATCCCGTGGCTTGGCAGTAATGATTCTGGGAAGAGTCTTCCTAGCAAGAAACTGACAGCAGCTGCCACGGATCCGAGACTTCAGGTTCAGGGGAAAGGCTGAAAGGCTGATGGCCGAAGCTTAAAAACGAGCACATGCACGAAGAATAGGCTGGAACTACCGACGCCAAAGAAACGGGATCGCATGCCTCCACCAACGAATCTGCCCATCTTTCAACTCGAAGAACCTGCGCGGCTTTTGTCTGTGTTTCTCTGCGATTCTCGGCATTCGGGTTGGGAGACCCTCTCTCTCTCTCACCTGGTGGCTGTAGACAAGTTTAGCCTGGCTTTCCGAAAGCGTGGGAAGGGCCTCTTTCCATTCTAGCAAGGTTTGGGTTGAGAAAGCCCTGCGGCTCACACATCCCAGCAATTACTTCAAGAGCTACAGTGACAGTCGGTTCGGGCCTTCGCCTCAGCCCAAATGCGATGAGAACTTCAGCCCACACGGCCCGCACCTGATGGTCCACCGGAATCGTGATCTTCCTGCTCGTTTCTGCAGATACCTGGCCGTTTTGGAGCTGAATCAAGCGATGAGGTTCATCTTTGAGAAATCTGCGCACGCTGACACGCACTTCACATGCTGATGGGAAGAGCCATCGGCAAAGCCCCTGACACACCTGACAAGCCATGCCGGCTGCGGCCCCTCTCTCTTAGCGTAGATCAGGTCGCCATCCTCAGCCGGATCCGCATACGAGCTGAGAACGCTTCTAATCCGACAGCCCGGTCCTCGTGAAGCGCCAGCTGTTCCTGCTTCACCGGCTCCTGCCAGAACGGTACCTGGAAGCTTCTTGAGGGGCTGTTCTCGCTCCGCATGCGGCCCAGAGCCCGGGCATCTTCCGGTTTGACTTCGGGAATCGGGAATGAAAAGGCCCCAAGGCGAGAGTGCCAGGCTACCGTAACATTGGACCATGCTGGGCTTCCTCAGAGGGCTTGACTGCTTAGACTCAAGGCTGCACTTCGAAGGCTGCCCTTCCATGTTGCACAAGAGCACCACAGATGGCCTTCCACTTCTCCTCACCAACTTGCACATCCTCCCGCTTGGGCGGTGGCATGGCAGGCTCTACTGGCAAACGGCTAATGGTAGGAAGGGTCCGAGCCCCTGCTGACCGTGGAAGTGATCTGGTGTGTCGAGGCATTTCGCAGGCTGACCATCGTAGATTCGGCCATTAGAATGCAATCAGCAACAAGCGCCACATGCTGAGCCAACTTTGCCAACACTCCAACCACGAGTTTCCGATGGTGCAAGACGGGTCTGGCATGACAAAAAAATGCATTCTCAGCAGCATGGGACACTGAGTATTCAAGTTTAGACAGGTTTCACAAACACATGGATGAAACAGAGTGATGATCTGAGGCGCCAACAGCATTCCCAATCTCCGGTGTGGCCGGCGTGGCTTGCTGTGGCGCCACTACTGTTTGCCTGGCAAGTGAAATCCGGCCACAGCTTCTGTACACCCCACAAACAAACCAACTTGCAATGAAGCAGTTGATGAATCACAGCTTCAATCGGTAGTCGACGCGGCTCTACTGTGTCTTGATGGCACCTGTTTCGCTCAAGAGCACTGTCTGGTGAGGTGCTACAGGAAGTCCCATAGAGACAAGGAGCACGTTGGAACCAAGTTGGAACCCCGGCGACCTCACTCGTGCCCAGCGGCTTGAAGCTGAGCATTCTGGAAAAATGTCAGCCACTCGCGGACAAACAGGTCTGTTGCAGGCCAACCCAGCTATAGCCCGAGCACGATATCATAGGATGCTTGCCAAGTGCTAGTAACCTCTACTTTGTAGTGCAGTATCAGCTGCAACAGCACCGCTTCAAATGGCGTCGCTGTAGTGTTGCAGAATGTTGATTTATTTCCAGACGAATGGAGGCTTCCACTCTCCCATGAAGTCTAAGTTCATCAGGCCAGCTTCCAGGAATGACCGGCAAAGACCGGTGCGAAGCCTCCATCCTAGAAAACAGTCTCCACAGAGCTTCTCGAGGCAAGGCCAAGAGGGGAACCACCACAAAAGACACCGGCAGAAGCTAGCGTAGGATCCGATTAAGAGCCTACTGTTCTTAGTCGTGGCCCGGCGCGTCACTGCCTGGCGCACAAAGCGGTCCCCATCGGATAGCCTGGGCCCTTCCCGGCGTCACCTCCTAGAAGGATCCCGCCGCAGAGCTCTAATCCATAATCTCGGCCTACACCGAGGCCTGAAAACCAGCCTTGTGGCGACTCCGGGCCTCCGGTTATATTGATTGCTGATATTCTCTTGGATGTGTGTGTGTGTGTGTGTGTGTGTTTATATATATCCATACACACAATGTACTGCGATATACATACATATCCATGACCGACATTGAATCCATGCGAAGAGACCTTCCGCCTCAGGATGGCCTGATACTCGTGCAGACTACGTTACGAGGGGTCTCGATGCCCCCACACGAATTCACTCGAAAAAGGGCGGTGCCTGTCCGGACCACTGCGAGGGTCGCCCAACGCGAAACTTCGGTTTGGGGTAGCGTGGTTCCAGACCCTTCTCTGGTGCAGTCTTGTACTGGCTACGCAATCAACATCCCCCAGAATCCAGAAGGGTATTCACAAAGTCGCTGCACTTCCTCTGCTTCTCGACGGGTGCTCCGATTCGCAGTGGCTCAGAGTCACAGAAGGCAGGCACGCCCAGGCTGGTCGCCGTTCGCTGGAGACACACGGCACGCCGGGTGAACGCTTCCCTAAGACTGAAGCCAGGCATGCTGGGCCAAGTTGCCCGACTTTCGATTACGGAGGCCTTCCGGAAGGCCAGTCACGATCCGGATTTCTTTGGTCAGATGATCGTCATACCGACGTGAAGCAAGCCTGTACAAGGGTTGCACGCATGGCAACCCAATGTAGAGCAGTCCCAATATTCTTTCAATGGCGAACCTGACGGCTCTGCACTTGGACTTGCTGTCTTGGCAGGGTTGCGGCTTTAGGATTAGTCACGGAAGAAGTAGTGTTAGTAGCAGTGGTGGCATCAGACGCAATTTTCATTCTCAGCATTGTTAGCGTTATTGCTATTGCTGTTGCGATTGCTGTTGCCCTAGCTCTTGCTCTTGCTGTTAAAGTATAATATCTGTATAGGTACATATACATATACACATATTATAGTATATATATATATATATTCAGTAGTAGTAGTGGTCGTCGTCGTCGTAGTAGTAGTAGTAGCAGCAGTGCTAGCAGTAGCAATTTAGTAGTAGTAGTAGTAGTAGTAGTAGTAGCAGCAGCAGCAGCAGCAGTAGCTGGACGCATCAAAAAAACTGGGACTAGTAGTAGGTGTCGTCGTAGTAGCAGCAGCAGCAGTAGTACTAGTAGTAGGTGTAGCAGTAGTAGTAGCGGTAGTAGTAGTAGTAGTAGTAGTAGTAGTAGTAGTAGGAGGAGGAGGAGGAGCATAGGAATGGTATTCGGAGTACAGAAAGTATGAGTTTGAGGAGGTAGGAGACGAGGTAGGAGGGTAGGACGTATGAGGCAGGAGGTATTACATAACAGGTAGTAGGTGGTAGCTGGTAGGTAGTAGGTCGTGGGTCGCGGGTAGTGGGCAGTAGGCAAAAGGGAAGAGTCGCAGTGGCAGAAGTAGAAGTAGTTGGCAGGGACAGCCGACGACTAGACAGCACTGGTGCCATCGCACTGGGAGCGGTAACGGCGGACACGCCACAGTGACAGTACGAGTGGCAGGAAAACCTATGGACCTGACGACAATTAACTCGTGACAGCAGTGGTAGCTGTGGTCGTACCAAGGGCTGCGAACAGAAGAGCAGCAGCAGCAATAGCAGCAGTTTGGTAACTGATGCTCCTTCGTGTGCTACAGCTACTGCTCTATCCTGCAATCAGGCCATGATCATTGCCAATCAAAGCTAGGGTGGCAATCATGAGGAAGCACGAAAGTGTTATGTGGCAGATTGAGGAGATGTGACTAGTATTCGTATTGCGATACGTCCTAGCCATCGTGCCAGAAATGGTCATTTGAGGTTCGATGGTACAGCAAGCTCCGAAATTTGGACAAAGTGAAAAGGATCCGGGTGCACGAAGCATCACTCTGGCGCAGTGTAAGCGCAAACCACAATCACAAACGATGTCAGTAAAGCGGATGCAAGCCGCACCAACAATAGCAGGCACAGCACTGATGGATAATCATGATGACAGTGCCATGATGCTTCTCGGTCGCAGGACACCTTGTCTAGTGAGACAAACACCACACATCGAAAGGCCAATCCACAAGTCCAATGATCTGGTCCTCGTCATTTGCAAACCGTAGCCCTTTATGTCTATGTGCCTCATGTCCATTCCTGTGTCTTGGCAGACGATGCTAAACCGTGATGGCGCAGGCAAGCTTCCACTGATTTTCCGCTTACCTGCTCCTACTCACCGCAACTCGGTGCACAAGGCAAATAAAGCGAACCGCACGAGACCTCAGGCATAGAGCGCGCTGGCATCTTCTGTGCTTTCACTGCGAGGGCTGGTAGCTGCGTACTTCACCCGCAGCCGCTCCAAAGCATCCAGCACGGAAACGACATAGTCAGACTCGTCCACTGTTTTACGGAAGGAAAGTCCCACTAGGCCTGACAGGAGATATGCTGTTCAGAACCTTTCGGGATCTGAGTGTCTTTCCAATGCAGTCGAGACAACAGCAGAAGCAACAGTAGAAACTCTTCAGCAAAAGCAGCAGCCGCAGCAGCAACACGCAAAGCAGCAGCAGCAGCAGCAGTCATGCTAGTAGTGTGCTTGTGCTGGCGATGGGAGTGATAGTTGCGGTGGGCGGCAGCAGCACAACCAGGAACGGGAGCACGAGAAGCAGCAGCAATAGTCGCGGTAGCCGTGGTAGTCGTGATAGTCGTAGTCGTGGTAGTCGTGGTAATAATGGAAATAATAGTGGTAGTGGTAGTGGCAGTGGCTGTGGTCGTGGTCGCGTTCATGGTAGTGGTAGTGCCTGGTAGTAGTAGTGGTAGTGGTAGTGATATAGTCGTGGTGGAGTGGTGGTAGTGGTATGTAGTGGTGGTAGTGGTGGCGGTGGTGGTGGTGGTGGCGGTGGTGGTGGTGGTGGCGGCGGTGGCGGTCGGCGGTCGGCGGTCGGCTGTCGGCGGTGGTGGTGGTGGTGGTGGTGGTAGTGGTCACGGTGTAGCGGTGGTAGCGTTGCTAGTAATCGTCGTGGTGGTGGTGAGCGCAGAAGTACTTGTAGCTGCAGCAGCAGCAGCAGCAGCTGCCGCCGCAGCAGCCGCAGCACTTGCAGGAGCAGTAGCAGGAGCAAATGATGATGATGCTGATGCTGATGCTGATGCTGATGCTGCTGCTGATGATGATGATGATGATGATGGTGATGGTGATGGTGATGGTGATGGTGATGGTGATGGTGAAGATGATGATGGTGGTGGTGATGATGCTGCTGATGGTGATGATCATGGTGGTGGTGATGATGACGATGAAGATGAAGATGGAGCTGATGATGATGATGATGATGATGATGATGATGGTGATGGTGATGGTGATAGTGAAGACGATGATGACGATGATGATGGTGATGATGACGGTGGTGGTGGTGGTGGTGGTGGTGGTGGTGATGATGATGATGATGATGGTGGTGGTGGTGGCGGCGGCGACAATGATGAGAATGATCTTGATGCAAGAACGATGACGACTGCATAACGGTGTGTTGAACGTGCACATGGCGATGATTCTCTTGCAATCCTATCATGAAACGTCGGCCTGCGAACGTCATACGGGCAAAGACTTTGTCCAAGTTGGACATCCGGCTGTCGGTCAATTCTTCCTTGGCTGTTGATGCTATCTACACTGGCCCTGGGCTGATGGACCGCCTCGCCTCAAATATCTAGAGCTGTACCATGACTCTGCGACTTGGCCCAACCCGACTTTAAAAGCAGAGCCACAGGTAGAGCAGGCGCACCTGCAGAAACCTGTCAAGCAGTTTGGCATCCCGCAATGCTTCTTCATTCACAGCGACGCCGCGCCGAGCACTATCTTACACTCGTTAGGGGCTGTGGTAGCAAGAATCGATTGATCGAGGCAGGCAATGTCTGGATCAGCCACCCGCTGCAAGCACTGCTTCGTACTGTAGAAGTGGCTGCTGCTATTCGAACTACTTCAATTCAGTTGTCAGGGCCACAGCGGACTCCCAGATAATTTCAATTTTGTCATGATGTCGACAGTGATGGCTATCGGCCACCTTAGTCGTGATAGTAAGAACATATACGGACATTAGAAGCAGCATTGATAAACACACCAGGTCGTGAGTAGTACCACCAGCACCCAAAGAATGCTCAAGGTGCTTGACGGTTGAAGATAGTTGGGCCTTCTTCGTCTTAAATGTAGTCGTAGGACCTCACCCTCTGGTTCAATATGCAACAGGATCCCGCATGGCTGTCAGACCAGGGGAAGACGTTCTGGAAGTGCAGTTGTGATGACGAGAAGGGTATGGTCTAGCAATGATGGTGAATTCCTGGATCTTCATGTTCGAGAGCGCTGAGCGTCCTTGGCCGAAGATGGTCATCGTGTTCATCACCAAACCGAGCCCCGAAGACAAGTTAAAACAGGAAGAGTCAGTTTTGATTGCTGCTTGTGAAAATTCTTCGCGTCGTTCATCATCATCGCCATCATCGCAGAGGTCGTGGTAGTAGCAGTAGCAGTAGCAGTAGCAGTAGCAGTAGGAGTAGGAGTAGCAGTAGCAGTAGCAGTAGCAGTAGCAGTAGCAGGAGCAGCCGGTACTGGTGCTGGTAGTGGAGGTGGTGGTGGTAGTGGTAGTAGCGGTAGAGGTAGTGGTAGTGGTAGAGCAGCAGCAGCATCAGCATCAGCAGCAGTGCTAAAGTAGTCTTGGCCGCAGCCTTAGCAGCAGCAGTGCCGCGATGACCGTCGTTGCTCTCATCCTAAGCCCCAAATTCCAAACCGTGCAAATCATAAACCCTTGGTCCGGACCTCCTGCATGCGGCGCTCCATGATCTCCACGACGGAGTCCGCTTTGTGTTGGAGCTGCTCCTGGGGTGCGGAGCCCCAGGCTGCGAGTTCCAGAGAAATCAGCGACCCTGATCTACAAAGCCTCCATGATAAGATCATTCTTCTGAAGACCCCCAAAAAAAGTACGCTCATGGTAGGAACCGTGCACACGGTTGACTCCAAACAACCTAGACCCTCACAGGCATGGGACTTCGCCGCCCGTGCCGGTCAGTCTCAGCGGCATGCGTTGAACGATCAATAGTGAGTTTTGAAGCCAATCCGATACGCCCATTCCTCTGAACCGTCCAGACACACTTGCAGGTCTCTCAAGCCTTTCTATACCTTAACGTAAAAGGCGCAGACTGCTATGGCTGCCATGATGTAAGGTATGCAAGGATACTCCCTCATTGACTTGAACAACTTGAGAGCTGAAGACCCTCGTGGTCCGGGCCTCAGTGGCCTTGGTTCGGAGATGAGGAAGAAGAATCTCCAATTTCTGCCCCTGCCAAGGAGAGTCGCAGGTGATAACTTTTATGGGCCTTGAGGTGATGCCAAGTCTTCAGAGATGAGTCCGGCCCTCATCTGAAACCCCGAGTCTAGACATAGGTCTCGGCCTCTGTCAGCTTGTCAAATATGGTCCGCTGCTTCTTGTCAAGCTGTGCAGGCCTGGGAGGCTTATCAATTTGGTGATTTAGCAGAAAATGACCGAGCACAACACGACTCCGCCATGGCAGGTACTACTAGCTGTTCGTCGTAGTAGGGACGAGGGGGACATGCAGGCGAAGGTGTAGGTGGTGGCAGTGGTCATTGCAGTCTGGATCTAGTGGTGAAGAAAATTGAAAACAATCGCAGGCCGTTGCTGGCGAGGCACTGGCGCGTGTGCTCCAAATGACCTCAGGGTGCTAGAGCTCAGCATTGTCGGGTGGCATTGAGTCTGCTTGAGCCGCAGACCCGCCGCTAGCTGATGTAAATGCAGCCGAAATGCAAAACCCACATGACGAGCCATGCTGGCAATGCCCTTTGGCGAAGTAGATGCCTGGAACGTCGGCTGCCGGGCATCCAGCTACTGGTAGGATAGTGCACCACTGGCTGTACACAACACTTGAAGTTGAGATCTGGTGCATCGACGTCGACATAGCTGTGGATGTCCCAAGCTTCCCGGATTATCTGCCTCCTCAACCTTGACGAGTCAACGGAAGTGTTGGTCTAGGGGCAGCAGTGCAACTTGTGATGCATTCTGGAAACTGTGGGCGACATCGGGCCCTGAACGGTACGTTCCTTGAGATAGTCAGACACCTGCGCACATCTTTAGGGAAAGCGCGAAAGTCTCGCAAGTTCCCCTGCCTCATACCTGGGATCCCACTTCTGGAAGATAGAACGAATGGACGTCTGGAGCTCACTTTTCATGTCCTGCGCTGGGTATGAGGGCATCACAGGCTGGAGATGCCCAGCCCATGGATCCTACATTGCCCTATAGGGCCCTAGACTCTAGACCCGACCTTACTGTGACTCATCCCACTCCTGGCCGAAATCAAAGTTCCGCTTCTTGGCTTGTGGGGTCGACTGTGGAGTCAACGGAGTCGGAGGTGACGGAGGTGTCTGTGGCCTCTGCGGTATCTTTTTCGGTTCTGGATGTGGATCTGCTGCAACTGCGGGGAGGTCCTGAGAAACGCAGGAAATAGGGACTGATGGCATCCCGAGAACATGCACTCTGCCCCAGCCTTCAGCAGCACTTTCTTTGGGGAACTTGGAGAGTCCATTCCTCCCAAACTCCCAAACCTCCCGCCGGTCCGCAAGCAAACTTCGGCACTAAGCGACTAAGAGCCGTAGCACCTGCGGTTTCGGTGTGACCGGTGCATCGAAAGCTCCAACACTCATGCAACTTGCTCTCTGCCAGCACCTGAGTACGACCCAACGCCAGTGGGAGTCCCTTCCAGTTCATT
This sequence comes from Symbiodinium sp. CCMP2456, assembly GCA_905221635.1. NCBI lineage: Eukaryota > Dinophyceae > Suessiales > Symbiodiniaceae > Symbiodinium > Symbiodinium sp. CCMP2456. The sequence goes on along the minus strand of CAJNDV010030871.1, from coordinate 20,306 downwards.
GGGAACGCTCGACGGCACAGCGGTATGATATCGTGTACTCAGCTCATATCAACGGCCCAGTCAATGCATTGAACAAGGCGGCGAGGCGGCATGGCTGCATAGCCGGTGCCTGACAAGCTGCAGTCGGCCGCCCTCTCAGTTCTGACCTACAGTGCCGCTTAGCTTGGCTGTGCTCCCGACCATAGGCCGCCGGTGTGGCGTAGTAGCCGGCCTGGGCATTTCAAGGCGCGCCTCGCCGTTTTACCAGCTCTTCTCCGCAGTGGGAGGAGTGCATTGTCTGTGCGTAGGATCACGACATGATCTCATGAATTCCCCCGGGACATCCGTCCCCTATACTCTCCAGACCCGACACCAAAGGCTTCAAGACCCTGAAACCCTCAAACTGGCCCTTAACCTCCCTTGAAAGGCTCCGCTCTCTTGCTCCTTTTTAGCCACGGCAGGGGCTCCTCAGGCTGAAGGCACTCTCCTGGCACACGCGCTTTGGGGTTTCAGGGACGAGGCAGAAGGCTACTTGAGAGCGGAGGCTCCACTGCCCTCCAGGCCTTCTTTGGGTGGCCCTCGTGCAACAGGAATCCTCAGGCAGTGTGCTGATATGCTGTTATTCTTGAGGTGTAAGGTCCAGTTCAAGACAGTCTCTTGCAAAGCTTCAGAGAGCTACCAAACAGAGTCACACTTAGATTTTGAGTCCCCCAGCTACAGCAGACAAGCCGAGTCTAAAGGTTTTGCAAGGTCCTACAAGACTTGTCTGGGGGAAGGCTTCAGGATAAATCTCTCGGACTACGAGCTTCAGCGGTCCTGTTGAGCTCGCAGGCAAGCTCATAGTAGTACCCGTACCTTGCCACGTCTCTGCTCCATTCACAGAAACCTCACGGAACAGTTCATGGTAGCCTTTGAGGCTGAGAATGCACCCAAGGGGCAGAGCTCGGACCACCCCAGGGCCTGGGCAAGTGAGCATCGTTATTCTCTTCTTTCCGACTCCGAAGGTGCCCGAAGAATCATCGGCGTACTGCTACTGTTCGAGTAGCTGCTACCGCTGTCCTGGAGAGCACCTGTCGACGATCTCACCAGGCTTTCTAACGGGATGTGGATATGATCTGAGGCACATCTGGACAAAAACCTTGGGAAGAAGCCCGTGCCAATTGCCGATGCCAAGCATGAAACTGTATAGATGATGACCATACTACCATGCTCGACAGAATCATCGCCCTCGTCATCGAAGTGCTGACTGTCTTGGTGCCCGGCTGGTGTTTGAAAGGACACCGTTGAAAGCCAAGACGAACTTACCCGGCATCCAAGTGTCGTGCAGCATCCTGGAGAGCTGAGAATGGATGCAAAGTAAAGCAAAGTTGGCCGCTGGGTGCCCAGCTGGGCAGTGGCTGGGTGGTAGGAGTTGAACTCGAACTGCGGCAGGATGCGAACCTGCTTTCGGCTTCTGCTGCCCTTATCCTTCTCACAGTCTCGGGCGCCTCTTTCGGATAGACGTCCTCGCCCAGCCCGTGTCGAAACTTCTCCGAGTTAAATCTGAGGAGGTCCCAGATCATGGCAGCATTCTCCCACCTGCGAAGTCTCTAAGGCTAGCAGCTAAGAGCCACAGTCCTAAATCGAAGGAACTGTTGCTGCTGCAGCGATTCGCAATCTCAACCGCCGGCGAAGGCTAACGAACACGTCCACTGGAGCTCTGTCATTTCCCGAACCACTGGCTCAGCGCGTTCGCAAGCCCTCAAACTGTGGTTCCAGACGGTCTGCATCTGAAGTGCGGCACAACTGCTGTCTTCTGCCAGGCCACCATGGGTGCGATATCCAAATCGAGTCCTGTCAAGCGACGTTTGCCAAGGGCTCTGTAGCGCCGGACAATGGAGGAGCAAGATTCTAAGATACACCGCGACTACACTCTTGAAGAAAGCGTGCCTGACCCTCCAGTAGGAACAAGCAGCTGTACGCTATGGGTGCTGCGACTGCACGCAGCTCCCTGACCGAAACCAACACTATGGGAACATGGGAGTACGACCTCTCGCTACTGCACTCGTGACTGTGGTAATACTTCGACCTCTCGCAAGGATTTCTCAAAACCTCAGAAGATCGAAGTCACACTCGTGGAGGTCGTATCCGAGTTGAAACTGAAGCCACCTTCTTACAGCTCATCCCCGACCCGCGCATGCTTGGCGCAAGTCACAAGATGCCATGCAGACAAGACTGCCAAGCCCTGCTGTGCAAGGCAGCTCAGCGTGAAATGAGAAGGCTTGCAGGGTAGGTGGCCAGAGTACGGATGCTTGCCTTGTGGATCCTCCCTCTCAAGCATTGGGGGACTAGGACGGCTCAAGTCAACCTGATATGGAGACGAATTGTACGCAAACGGCAAGGGGCCCTTGCATTCCCAGACCCTGCCCCCGCCGCCAGCTCCTGCTTTCCCCAGACCCGGCGCAAGAAGCTGCGGCTCCATTCGGAGCTCCGGAGGAGGAAGGCCCCGGTGTTCAGCATCGCAGCATCCTTGGGCATGAGCGAAGTGTAAAGTGGTGTATCTTTCTGCCAGTCACCGACCACCCAAACCTACGAAACTCGGACTAGAAATTCAGGAACTCCCCGAAGCAGAAAACAAGAAAAAGGCGACCGACTTCGCAAAAAAAACCTATGTTAGGTCATGTGCACTATACAATATATATATATATATATGTATATATATATATATAACAGACAATGGATAAAGCTGCTCAGTTTGGGCCCGGGCCTGGCCTCTGCGGCAAGCATGTGAACATCGGCATCGAGGCCGTCGGCGACTGAGGCGTAGCGGTAGAGCAAGGAATCCAGGGTCACCTGAAGCTGGGAAGTTTGGGAATCGCTGCGAGGGGCCGGACGGTTCTGAGCCTCCGATTCTGCTCAAGATGGACCTACTTGATAGGCTGAATGCTGACTTCTTTTTCACCCGGCTTCCAGTGACATCTAGTGCACCTCCAGATAAGATCTGAGTCGCGCTCATGTTCATGAAGAAGGTGTCGCAGTCAAACCACAGCCACCAATCCACGTCCGGCTCCTCGCTCTAACAATTCTTTGACATTCAAGCCGTCCGGCCGCTGACGGTCCGCAAGCCGGCAGTTAGCTGCATGTGAGCCCTGATGACCCCAGTTCGAAAAGTTTACCGCCAAACGTCATCGGCCCATGTCGGCCCGTCCTCCTCAAGCACTTGCTGCAAGAGCCGAACCTTCCCCCAAGCTGGAGGTCTCTCGGGGGCCAAGTTTCGCTGCTCCAGGCGATATCCTGTTCTAAAGGCTTCACACTGTCATAAGATTTGAAGCTTGCGTTGGTGGGTTCAGAGTTCAGCATGGGGGCCGGGAAAAACTTCGCACGCGACAGCATAACTTCAAAGCTTTCAAGCTGCGAAGCCTCCGCGGCTTGACAGGGGACTCGGGCTTGGGACGAGATGCAAGTACATAGTGGCAGGTTCGATAGCTCATACGTTGCAATCTGTGCAAGATTGGGAAAGGGAAACAATATACTGATCAGGCACAGCAATGCAGATTGGGTCTTAGAGTAGTGGATACTACGGTGCACATGCAGGACGACGTGACCAACCTGGCTGAGTGGCGGTAGCCGTGTCGAGCTGCGTAGGCTCCGTGGTTCGAGGCAGCATACCGCGGCAGCGGATTCTCAGTCGGGTACGCGCCTGGGCGCATCGGAAAACAGATACATCCGAATCGCGGGAAGGGACGGAGGCGGCGTCCCTTGAATATCAAAATCATGCCGGGTCCGCTGTTGCATAGGTCCAGAAACTCACAGCTTGACCGACAAATACTGGTAACCCATTAGAAGACCAGCTTAGCAATGTATTGCCCTGTTGAACACGCGCATTTAGCAGGACACAATGCCCAAGCCGGCGAACCCTGGCATAGATTTCCGACATGACGGAGCCCAAGCTCGTCCACAAAGTCGTTATACTTCTGATGTATGTTCTGAATGGCTGGACAGCATTCTCCACCGATTTAGGCACGTCTCGAAGAACTAGTCCCATGAATGCACGTGCAATCCCGGAGCATGCCTCGCTAAGCAAGAAAGGCAGCTGTCAGCACCCCTCATTAGCGACTCACGCGTGCAACCTGAACCCCGAACTTTATCGATCCGTAAGGAGAACGAAGGGGGCCGGGGTCCAGGCACAGACTCGCGATGCCGATGTTCAAGCTGACGTCCCGCCAGCCTGAGCTCGGCCATGCAAAACACGGATGGAAACTTGGCAGAGACCAGTGGGAGTTTCCGAAAATAGGGGACCCTAACATAGTACCCTAAACAGTAGGACCCTTATTATAAGGACCCTCAAATAAGGTACCCCTTATTTTCGGAAACCCCCCAGTGAGGCGGTCGCTGTGAGGAGTCTCCGCCGAGCGCGGCCTCGGCTTTCTGCACTCTTTGCGAGCTCCAGGTTGAAGTTTTCCCCTGGCCTTGACGATGGGTCTGCTTTGGCATCGGCCAGCATGTTCTGAACCACGTGCATTTCGACATTCATCTCCTAGCATGTTGAGCGATCGCGGCGATAGATCATACACAAGCACTACCACAAAAGCTCCGACTCTGTGCAGGATGATAAACCCTGTTGTAGAACCCTTGTAATCCCCTTCGTAACCTTCAAGGTACTTTCTGTTTTGCCTTTGCCCTAAACCCGAAGCCCGAAACCTTAACCCCGAAATCCAAATAGGAAGTACCCCAAAAAGGGACTTCAAGGCCCTAAGCCCTGAATCCCAAACTCCTTGAGGCCGATCGGCCAGGCGGAGTCGTCGATGTACGAGCGGTCGTACCATGCCCAGCCTTCGCCTGGGCCTCCGCCGTCCTCCAAAGGCAAACGGGAAAGTGCTTTAAGGGTACTAAGTACGACAATCGGGTGCTCTGGTACCGTACTAGGGTACCACAAGGGTTCTACAAGTTGAGGGGTTCACGGTTGAGGACAAAAGCGGTGCCCAAGAGCCGAAGGGCCCAGACCATAAGGGAAACGCATCGGGAGGGGCTCCTCCCGGCGGGCGAACTTCTCCCAGACGTGCGTAACCTTAGACAAACCACGCACATGATGGCAGCGGGACGAGCTCCCTTGCCAGAGCCAAGTCGCCCACACGTTGGCCAAGTGCTGGTAGCGGAGCGCCACATGCTGCTGCTGAAGGCCGCGGCTCGGCGACTTGTCCTGTGGCTCTATCAAATGGGCTGGGAAACCAACACCCGAGAGAGCCTTCAACGGGTCCTCCAAGTTCACCAGGGCAAGGACGCGGTAGAGAGAAGCAACGCCTGCCGGTCTGAGCAAAAGCGCTTCGGTCACATGCGGGCATGGAAATAGTGGCCCTTTAAAGCCCCACACCTTCCGAGAGCACCGGGCCAAGAAACCTCCAGTTAGCTGGGCCATCCTGGGCCTAAGGCGCAAGCATCAGGCAAATCACCGCTGCAGTCTTGAAAAGGGATGAGTGAACACAGATCAAGACTGTTGGACGATTTCGGAATGAATCAGCTGCTGTACTGCCAGTGACGAGATCGAAACATGCTGTCCAAGGCCTGATGCTAAACACGTAGCGACATGACTCTGGGGAGGCCCACTTGGTGGTGAGGCCCACAGTTGTAAACTGCGAGAACCATGAAAGCTCAAAACTTGGTTTCCTGAACAATGCGATTAGACTCTCTGGTTCCTCCACGACGTCTCGAAATTGTGAGAAAAGTCAGACAGCTGCACCATTGGAACTTGTTGAGGCCTTTGGAAGATGTGCCTCGATTCCGTCAGGATCTTGTCGATGCTGGTCGGCTTGTCGGCACGGGTGTGAAGTTCATGTCCACAGAAGTGCCGCTCGTGAAGTAGCACACTAAGGGCAAACAAGATGCAGGGACATTCATCAGCCGTGATACGCCGTGACTCCACCCACCGCCGCCTATAACCACCTGAGGCCGAACGCCCGTTCACGAGATCTTGTCCTTGGCCGCGGCGCCATTCTCCACTGGGTAGAACAGCGCGAAGATCCCCGGATTCAGCACGACGAAGGTCATAACGACGTCAGTCTCGAGCATCTTCTGCATGCCCATCATCTTGCGACGCGGCTGCACATTGCGCAGGTATAGCGGTGCGATAACAAAAATCTCTGCCGTGTGCACGGCAACGAGCATCTGCCTCACCACGCCCGGTGGCTTCGAGCCTGCGAAGAAAGCTACGAGGCGAACGGTGACGAGCATCAGCAAGAAGCCGGCATAGACAATGGTGAAGTCCCCGTTGCTGCTGTCCGCGGAAACTCCATCCGTCACCTCGTGCAGGGGAACCTTCTCGACGAGAAGTTTGTACAGTGGAGGGAACTCAAAGAGTGCCAGGAAGAGCACGTACCACCGAAGCAGCCCCATGCTGTCGCAGAAGGAAGAACCTACACGTGTTGAGACTATTGCTAGCTGCAGCTAGCTGAAATCCACAACTCAAGTAGAAGCGCTGCCAGATCCAAGCGTCAAACTGCCCCGCTGCTTTTTCGCCCAGATTGCAAATGGCTTTGAGGCTAGCTCACTGCGGGAGCACGGATGTAACGCAAGCACAGGGATGGCATTACAACAGCAAATTTGTCTATAGAGGGAGGGACTGAAGGAGAGAAGGTAGGGATAAGGATAGGGGGATAGGGGGATAGGGGGATAAGTGGATAGGGGGATAGGGGGATAGGGGGATAAGTGGATTGGGGGATAGGGGGATAGGGGGATAGGGGCATACGCGGATAGGGGGATAGGGGGATAGGGGGACACGGGAATAGGGTGATAGGGTTCCCGAAACACTCGCCTAAAGCCTGACAACACATCGAATTAAGCAATGCATGATGCAGTAAGGCCTCCGCGAATGATATAACCAAGCAACAGGAGAAAAAAAAGATGATGTACATACGTACACACACAGCTAGTTTACTGTCGAGATGATTGCCCTCTATACATAACATGCTTACCCTCTACACATTTCCGAAAAGAACCAGGGTGCTACAGGACAACACAACTATAAAAGAAGAGACAACCATTCATAATATGCAAAAGGCTAAAGTACTCTAGGCTGGCATGCTATGACTTCATGTGACCATGCGCCATCTTCCCCCCTCCCCCTTCCACTTCCCGGCCTAGGGAGCAGGTAAAGCCCAGCCGCGGCTCCGGATCCAGGCTGCTCGTCGAGGCCAAGAGTGCATCAGCCAGGAGCCTTCGAGCAGCCTCGGCTGTTGAACAGGGGTTCTTCCTGCGTGTATGCAGGTAAACATGTTCATGTACGTATGAATGAAAGATAATGAAAGTACATACTGAAACGAACTTGAGGAAGCGAGCCTTTTCTCCTACACAGTATCCCGCTTTCATGCATACGCAAGCACATATCCAAAACGCATGCGCATGCCACACCCACAAAGAAAAACAAAAAAGATGTATGCGAGTACGGTGTATATACCTGCTCATGTATGTACACGCATGCCGATGCAGATGTATATGTGTGCATGAGCATGTATGCATGCATGCATGTGTGTGCGTATTTGCCTATGCCCGTGAATCCATGTATCTGTGTATATATGTAAGTGTGCAACGATGTACCTACGGTACTATGTACCTATGTATCTAGCCCTGTATGCATCGATGTCGATGGAGATGTACAAGACGAACGAGACGATTACTGAAGACCCTCAGGGCTGGAAGTGAAGGCCGATGGCTTTGTGGAGCTTCGCACACGACCTGGAGAGATACATATATGTTTATGTATAATAATAACAACAATACTAATAATAATAATAATAATACAAGATAATATGACATATGGGGCTCCTACAGGACATGGCAGAAGTCTTAGCACGGACTTGTAAGCCATGCTTCGTTGGTGTCACCCTGACGGGCGAAATCCATGCCTTGGCTACGAGATCACACAAGGAAGGGAGGCGCACGGCACTGGAAAGACATGTGTTTGGCCAGCTTGAGGCGCCCATTTACTCCAGCGTTTCGTGACCAGGGCGAGGCTTGAATGTCGCACTAGGCCTGCCGCCCCCGCCCACACACATTTGCAGCGGAGCCCTTTTCACGATTGCTCCTACTTAGCAGCATGCAAGCATGTTTGTCATGGAGGAAGAGGCCAGCGCACAAGACCGACCCCTACGATAACGGTCACCACCATCGCTGCAGCGAGTGGTCCTACGAGTAGGTCACCTGTGTGCAAGGTGCCTGGTGTCTGCAAAGTGGGCAGCATGTCAAGTTCTCGAGTTCGGACACGAATTCCTCGCTTACGGGGATCCAGCACCTGGCTCTCTCCGACCCCAAAAGGCCACACCCAGTCGTTCTTGGGCCGGGCCACTTCCAAGGACCGCGGACAAGATCTGGCGCCAGAAGAGCTCCGATCCTGGCCAGGGCGCAAGGGCCCCATCGCCTGTGCCGGACGTTGGGAAGCAAGGCCCAAACAAGGCCTATATCCTATGCAATGTCATAGGTCATATGATATATTATGAAACAGTGTAACATAACATAGCATGTTAAGTGCAAGCCCTGCCATCTTACCGGCCCACGAGCCCATGAAGAAACTGCACAGCCCCGACTTCGGAAAATTCCGGGGAGCTTTGGTTTGTCGAGGGCTGTTGGCTCTTGGGGCCTGCGTGGGCGCGTGTTTCGAAGCCAGGATCCGGGTCGGGAACATGGGATTCTGTGGGGGTTTAGGGTTTAGGTTTTAGGGTTTAGGGTTTAGGGGTATTGTTTCCAACCTCACATATACAACCAGTTTGGCGAGTTTTGGGGTCGGAAGCTGAGCAGCTCTTCACGGTGCAAGGAGCTGTGTGGTTAATGACCGCAAGAAGCCCGAACAAGGCCACCTGTACATTAGACTTCTTGGCAACGATTGTCATAAAGCAACAGTGATGATATTTTCGATGCTAGGCTTGGTACTGGTATTACGGTAATAAGACACAGACAATGGCCGTGATCACGATAGCAATCATGACCACACTGCACACACACACACATGTGATGTGACGAACAATTGTATCAGAATCAGCACTGTATCAGAAAAAGTACAACACAATAAAATAGTACCACACAGTATGTACAACATATGTGCTTAGCAGTAAACAAGCCATAAATTTGCAACGCAATGCAACACAACATGAGCCAACACAGCGTAAGCTGCAGCAGCATGGCAGAATGCTACCAGTACGAAAAATAGAACCTGTAATGACACGAATTACATTCAAAAAACAAAAACTCAGAACCACACTCACTAAGACGTCCTCAAGACAATTACAACAACGGGAACACTGATCTTTAAGAATGAACCGTCTTTTGCCTTTGGAGCCCGGAGCGTTCCAGAAGCCGTGAGGGCAATGTAGGGGCTGCGCACTGGGCTCTGGGGGCGGCAGCAGCAATGGCACCAGCGCCGGCAGATAAGGCTCCATTGCCATCATGTACACTATAAGGCTTAAGGCTTGGTGCGTTAGGGCTTGGGCTTTCGGGCGCAGCTTGTCTGAAACCACGATACCCAGATTCTGTGCAGGAGGTTTGTCTCTTGCCAGGATCATGTGACCACCAGATTCTGTGCAGGAGGTTTGCCTCTTGCCAGGATCATGTGACCATTGCGGACAACGATCGTAAATCCAGGCTTCACGCCTCGGGATATCCTGGCCTGAGCATTTTTGTGGTCCCTGCATGAGCCGTGATGCATCGAAGTTCGCTGTTGATGTCTTCCCCGAATACTTGAACCCCAACAAAGCTCCAAAAACGAGCTGCGCACGTACATTGCTGCCTGGCGGGGCGGACGAGCCTTGCCACCGCAAGCCCCAGACATGGAGAAGGGCTCACAGCTTGGGAACAGGAAGTGTTTGGGGATGCTCGGCGTGTCCGCCTTAAGGCGCCGAAAGGCGTTTTGGAGCTTCGGAAGGGATTTACTTCTGGCCTTCCGCTTTCGGATTGGGAGGAAGCCGCTACCATATGTTGGGGGGGGGGGGGGTGTTTCACGGTTCGCGATGTTCAGCCTTCGGGGTTGGAGAAAGCCGCCATGACTCGCTCTAGCTTTCTGAAAACTTCCATACTTCGAGCGGCTGCTCGGTCTACCCATACATCCCAAGCTTGACAAGCACCACCGCTACTACTGTTCGCCAGTACTTCTCTACTCCAATGTTGCTGCAAGAAAACTCAGGAGACAGGCGCCAGGCACAGCCCGCCACGGCACCGGTCGGCTCCCAAAACAATGGACACGGCTGCTTCGCACTTCGCAAGGCTCAGTCGGAGCGTTATGAGGTCTGTCGGGCTTGCACAACCTAAACCTAGACTCGAGCTGATTGTACTGGGATGTCGATCTGTCCTTGGTGCTACACATAGATTCATAGATGTTGGCTTCTACAGTCATGTGCAAGCTGAATGGGCGATAAACGAGGGTAATGGTTGTCTTTAAGACCTTTCTCTAGTTGCAGCAGCCATGAGCGAAGGCTCTTCCAGGGTAGCTTCTGTCTGTCTACGTGGGCTTGATCCAGTTCTCAGCTGAGCCTGAAGAAGCAGGTGGTCAAGTGTCCAACCAAGGCTCGGCGGCCGGTCCACACTGCAAGATGCTATGCTCCGTTCATCAACGGCGTGCGGTTAACTTGAAAGCCTGAACCGGGTAAACGAGAAGCAAAACCCTGCAGCACTCTCGAAGGCCTGGCACAAGCAACACTATCTTCACCGAAGCCTGGCAAAGAACCCGTGGGAAGTCGACACCTCACGGAGACCCAATAAGTGCTTCTTGAAGCTGAGGAGACTCTCGCGCGAGTTGGGGCTCTAGGAATCACAATACTCCTTTTCCCTGACTTGCTCTCATGAGGCGGGCGTCGGAACGTGTGCTGGTCTGTGGCAGCTTCGGTCCTTGCACTTCGTGGTTGCATAGATGCACATATTCTGTATGACCCGGGACAGCAGAGGCATCAAGGAGTCCTTCTGATCCCGCCGCATGGCAAAAGCTCTGCACCCTCGCGCAGCGGACATGCAGCCTGCAGGTGGCAAGATCCAAAGTCAATCCTCGCTGCTCTCTTCCGGGCAGGTGCCTGTTCAGCAACCCTGCATCAGCCATTCAACGTTAGGCCGTCCCACAGGCAGCTCTCGTAGAAGCCGCTGTCTCCGCGCTTCGCGCTGCGCGCAGCCTTGCAGGATCTCGCAGGATCTCAGCTCTGAGTCGCGGGGCGGAGGCAGGGAACCGATCTGGCGAGCCTTCGCCGTGCGCCAGAGGCACTGCAGAGTCTCCAGGTTTGCCTGCTTGGTCATTGAACGACTCTGTATACCCCGACTGCCTTACCACCTCAGGGCTGCTTATTCTTCATGGGATACCATCCATCTCGTTGCGGTGTCACTTATAATATGGCGCCTATCTTTGACTCCACTGACACCCTGGACTTGCCGGGCCTGGAAGAAACCTGGCTCGTGGTAGCGGATGTTGTGCTTCTTGCACACCTCCTTCACAAGCGTCCGGGCTTCGCCTCACCACTGCGAACTCGGGTCTGAGACTTGGAACAGAAGATGCACTGTCTGTGAGCCCTTGGTAGCGGTATTAGTGGTCGTCGTCGTCGCAGTCGTCGCAGCTCGCAGGTCAACGGTCGAAGGTCGCAGTAGCCGCAGAAATCCCTGACGAAGGACTCAGGTTTCAGTTGGATCCAAGGGGCGGAGGTTGTGACGAGGAAGACGAGGAAAAAGATGATGCTCAATCTGAAACTGGAGGCCGATGTGCACCCAGTCCAGCCTCCAAAAAGAGCATGGGTACAGAAAAAATAGGCCAGTGAGAGAAGCTCTCAAGATTACCGCGATGCCGCAGAGTGGCGCCGGTGGTGTGTCAAAGTTCATGGTGGTCTTAAGCTGTGTAATATACCACTCATCGTCCGCACCATTGTAGGCCTCAGCATTCAAGGCTCGCAGTCGTCTTGACAAAGCGCAGGACAGCAGCAGGCCGCACCGGATGCAGCATAGCCCAGGCAGAATTGAAGGAGCCCGTAACGCTGAGGATCGGGCGTGGCCGTGGTACGTTTCCATGGAGAAGTGTGAGCAGCAAATCTGAACCTCAATGGACACTTACTGGGCAAACCCTGAATCACTGAAACTCGGATCGTCCGCTGCCGAGTAGGACGACTGGGGCAGCGACATGCAGCAAGCCGGACATGGCATGGCTCACAAGGAGCCATCCCAACCTTGCTTGAGTTTGACATGTCGTCTGGACTTTGGGGCTCTAGTCATGTCTAGTCAGCCTAGGTTTCGCGTGAGGGGCCAATTTCGATCTGAGTTGACCGTGTTCAACATCGGAAAGTATCATTCATCACCACCATCATCATCGTAACCGCCGTCGTCATTGTCCCTGTCATCGTCATTATCATCGTCGCCACGAATGAATGAGGGAGTTGCCGGTTCACGGTGTCTCACCCTACCACTTGTCTCACCCTACCACTGTTCCAGAATTCCTCCTGCAAGCGCTGCAATTTCTGCTAGTGTGATTTTAAAGAACTGCTGATGCCGAAAATCTGCCACCTGCTGAGGGTTGTTGGCTTCAGCCTTAAGCCTCAGACAGCAACAGCAACAATGACGGCAGCAATTGCAAGTCCGTCATCAGGATCACCACTCTCACGATGACCATCGTGCAAAAATGAACGCGTTGATCACTATCATCGTCAGACACATCATCGTCACCAAATTGCCAGTGTGATGAGATCGTAACGCCGGAGCCGGAGCCCCGCAAGCAGACCCCTGCGCTCGAGCTTGAGGTGTGGGGTTACAGACCAGCCATGACGCAGCCTAGTCCTGGGGTGTTGGGATTCGGGATTCTGGTCCGAAATCGAACCCCTAAACCCTGAATTCATTACCCCAAACAATGGCCAGGTACGTCTCGGACCAGGTCGGCAAGGACAGGACAAGGCTTCCTATCCAGGTGAAGTAGATGGCAAAGGCGCACAGCTCCGTCTTTCCTCGGAAGGAGGATGCTTCTCACAATTATGAAACTTCGAAGTAAAACTCGATACCTTAGAATATTGTAGGGCTCCCTGCATGTAGGATATTATGTACACAGACACACACTCACACATTCAGAATAGCAGCACAGACGGAGAAATTAATGATAATGATAGGTTGCAACACAAGGTGGTGGCTTCCCCAGCTTGTGCAGAACAACGGCGTCGGAAAGCACAAGCATATGTGGGCGAAACCATGGGTCTTTGAAGAGCTTGCTTCAAACTTCTCTGTTGTGCAAAACTTGGCAAGCAATACAGCAAAGCTGATTCTTGCAGTCCCGTCAGATTCGCCAGTTTCCCGAGTCAAGGACTAGCTCACATTGCGACTGAGCCCGCAGTTCAGTGTGGACACTCTGGTCAAGACTCCAGCACCGTCCCGTCACCCCCAAACCCAACCTGCCTCTCCCAAAGAAACAGAAGCATTGCGAGAGGCAGCAATATGGAAGAAAGAAAGTATAAACGAGGCAGTCATATCCGCATGACAGACTAAGGCATTCGAGAAGCTATAGTGAAGGGGCTCCTGAGGACAGCAGAAGTGAAGCTTCATGTGTCACAGACCGTCAGTTCGATTCACCGCGTCACTGACACGGGATTGTTTTGGCCAACCAACAAGCCCAAGACGGCATCCTTCGCGAAGAGCTGGATGAGGGACTGTGCATATAGATTGAATCTTGCGACCATCATGATCCTTGCAAGAGGGATATTCAAGCGAAGGATTTCTTCCAAGGTCATGGACGTCTTGTTTGGAGCTTGCAAGCCGGGGTCTCGATGGGGGATTTAATGATGTCAATTCGTGGTCTTTGCAGCAATCGTGGACGGCTTCGAGATATTTGCTCGACTGGGCTGTAGCGAATACAATCAAGCAGAGATTCGGATAGAAAAAGAGATGCTCGTAGCTGACCATGAACTTGGTGATCCGGTCCATGGCTTTGAGCTCGTTGTAGTACGTGCTCCAGAACCTAATGTAACACACTTTAGCATGAGATCAAGAGTATCCCAATATCCAATGCATAGACTACAAGTATAAGCGTACTTTCAGCGCTTGCTAGCAACTAGCACTATATCGGCAACCGGATATTCGGCTTGTGAACACCAGACTTCGGCGCTCTTTTTGGACATTCATCAGTCTTCCAAGCTCTATGATGGGAATCATTCCAAGCTCTAGGATGCGAACAGAAAAGGGACAATACTCTAGAGCGTCGCAAATCTGCAAAGGACACCAGCTTGCGATGGAAGAGAAACGGCTTCTTGAAGATCTCTGGCGTAACAGCCAACGCCGGCATGTGCTGAATGTCAGGATCGTGCCTGAGATTCAGGCAACAAATGACAAGGAGGACAACCAGAACACATCAGACATCCTCCAAGCACATCAAGTTCATGCAAGGCACTCTATGGAATTGCAGACAATGTGGTGTGTGTTGTGGTTCCGCTTCCACCAGCACACGGAGATGCCCATGAAGCACACGAGTGTGGAGCAAACTGAGTGGTCCTGAGTGGCCGATCGGAAAAAAATTGCACCCCGAAAGAAAAGCGTGCTGTTCGGAGCATGGAAAGATTCTGAAAGCCGTTAAGCTGTTCGCTTTGCTTCTTCGTCTCACTTTCGGCATTCAACACAAAGCTCGGCCCTCACGCTGTCAAGCAGATCGCGGACCTATCTGCTGATGCCAAGGTTCCAAATGAAATTTGTGAGTGATACCGCTGTGGCCCATGTCGTGGCCTATTCCAGCCAGTTGTTGCCAGAACAGGCCCATAACCTCGAAAGAGGCCAATATGAAGTGTAAGCAGAGGCAGCAAATCTAGGCGTCCCTTAAGGCCATGGATGTGGCCTCAACGGCTGAGAAAGTCTGCATGTTTCAAGCACGAGAGGCCGAGCCTTAAAAAACCTGCAACCGCGCCTGTTGCGAAGATCACATTCTAGGTTCCCGGCCGCTGCACCCACCATGTGGGCTGTCGTAGAGGCGCAGCCTTTTGCAAGATGGTGGAGGCACTGCAAAGGGTTCTTGAAGGCAAATACAGCCAGCCTAGGGAAAGGTACAGCGACAGAAGGAAAAGGGACACAAGCCTTGGTCTTGTCAGGCAGAAGCCGCACGAGTACCGGAGATCTTGACACAAACACTTACACCCAAGGAGGAGGCCACGCAGCCATCTTGGCATAGAAGCGCATGTCCTGTGCGACCCATTCCCACGCACCCAAAGCTTCGCACAATCCAGCTGCACATCTCAGTGCTAGACTCAGACTTTGTGAGTGCAAAGAGGGCTACAAAGACTCCACTCCAGAGCCCCAGAACCCAACAACCATGCAACCCTAAACTCCAATCCCCTAAGCCGCCCTAAACCCCTAAAACCCAAACTCCTAAACCCCAAACTCCAAAACCCCCAAACTCCTAAACCCCAAACTCCTAAACCCCCAAACTCCTGGACCCCTAAACCCTAACCCATATAAAAAAAAACAGGATCCGACCGCAGGAAGTGAGGTGCGTGCCGTCTCGAAGAGGCCACGACGAAGCAGCTCTTGACGAATGGCCCGGAAATCCTGCAAGTCCAATGACAATATGGCGTAGTATAATGTGTAGTGTAGCTTATTTTTGTGGCGTATAGAAAAGTACGGCCTGGTATGGTATAGTATAGTATAGGATAGTGTAGTATAGTATAGTATAGTGTGGTATAGTATAGTACAGTTTTGACCGGCCCCGAATACTTCGTAGTCCATTTTATGGAGTCTAGTGCTCAGGGGAACGAGGGCCAGTCGGGGTGCGGGGTGTGGGGTGGGTTCCCTCGAGGGTTTTTGCAGAGTATTGCCGAAAATGTTCATGTACACTTCATATGAATGGATATATGACCATGCAGGTGTAGGCTACGACCATACTGAAAACCACAACACTAGCAACAACTGAACATGCGGTAGCGCACCCAGGAGCCGAAGCTCTCAGTCGCCTCCGCACAACATAAGCCGTGGAGCAAAAGTAGGCGGTGTAGCGTGGAAATCTTGATGTTTGTAGCCCGATCTTGTGCAGTACTCAAGCTCAATTCACTAACGAACCGTCAACCCGGATCACAGCAAGAAACAAAAAGGTTGGATGCGACGATCCGCGTAGCCAAACATGCACTGTGCCATGCACCATAGCCCTCAAACCCCCGCCCCCCGGCCCACTCCCCCGCCACAAGTACAACCCCGGAAAGGTCCTGGACGTGCGGAGGCACCTCCACGTCTGTGGCCTTCGGTTCCAGTGACGCTGGCACATGCATTGAAGACGACTGCTGCTACAACTCGGGTTTAGCAGAAACATATGCCATGAACCAAGGGCACACTGTCCACAAAGGCAGGCTCTAGCCAAGGAGAACTGATGCCAAAGTGCCAAACAACCACGAAATCCTAAGTTCCTGCCTCGCCAATCAGCATGGGTGGCCTCGGAACGAAGGCTCGAGGTGCCTACTCCAAGGCTTGCGATAAGGCTTGCTGTGGTTACTATGGTGGGTTCTAGGGTCATAGAAGTGAGCGCTGACAGAGGCCTGAAAGGCCATGGAGCTGCGACTTCTAAGCCTGGGCCCCGACAGCATGTGCTTGTACACCCTCGCTGTGTGGTAGTTCGCAAAGGCATCTGTGCCTTAGCAGAAGGCAGGGAAGGCAAGAGCACACCCACAATGCTCTGAATACCTGCAGCCATGCCAACCATGCCACGGAAGGCAGGCAGCAATGACATGAGCAAGCCGAGTACTCACGAAACCGAGCAACGACGACGGCCTTTGCAAGATTCACCTGCTATGTCACGTTTTATGTTCTTCTGTCCTGGGTCGAAGGTAGAGGACCCCATGCTCTCTGAAAACCAAAAGCAGAAACTCGGTAAGCCTAAAGGCCTAAAACCCCAAATGCCTCAACCGTCAAGTCATCCTCCGGGGTCCAAGCAGTCTTTCCCTGCCATGTTCTCGATCATCAGATGCCCACCGGGATGCTTGTCGATGTACCTGACCACCACACCGGAGCTTGCGAGGGTTTGGGATCCGAAGTTGGAGGTTTTTGTGGTTTACTCGGTGTCGAATTTGGGATACCGGGAATTCAAGGGTGCTTTATAGTAGAAGGTAACTCGCAAGTCCCTGCGGCTTCAGGGCACGCAATCTTTCTGCTGGCTTCGAGGAGTTTTCAATCGAATGAGCATTTCGTGGTCATGGTGCTGATCTGCTGCCGGACCTGGTGAGGTCGTAAACGCGGCCGTCGATGATGACCCAGATGCTTTCTCGCGAGTTGTGCTTCGCCACCTGGCCAGCTTCCGATAGAGCCCTTGCCGAGGAGAAGTGAGTTCAGGAGCACAACACACACGATCCAAAAAGTCCTTCAGTCTTGGCAGCATCGACAGGCAAAGCTCGAACGGCAATGGCAAAGAAGCTTGTTTTCCAGAAGAACCCTGTGTGCCTCAGCCACGGTGTACTTTTTCAGTTCCTGGCAATGCTATGCAATGCTGCAGAATGACACGACTTCATCATAAGCAGAGCGTGGTTCAAGCAGGGTCTGAGATCTTTCTTTTCAGCATCTATTCAGAAACAAGTTATGCCAGTGTAGACACCCATTAGCGACGGAGTTGCTACCCGTCTAAGCCGTAGATATTCCAAAGAGCGCCCCTGAAGCTGCCAAGACCGCCGTGGGAGTCCAACATGTGCCGCAATGCTGCGACAGGACTCTGTGGCACGATCACGGTTGGCACGGGTTTCGGAGGTGCATACACGTGTCGCAGCCAAAACACGCATAAAGCTGTGGCAGGAGCATGATTTCGGGAGGCGGACACTCATGGGACTGCACTGTGGCCACACGGAAATGTTGCCACTTCTGAGACTTCGAGCAAATCGAAGGCAAAATCAAGAACACCGGTCAAAGTCAGCATCCCACGTGACGGAAGCGTGATTTGTCAATTTGGACAACGCCAAAGCATTGGGCTTCACGATGAAATGGGCGCTTGTGGAGGAAGTGGCATGCACGGAACTATGGAAAGAACACCGTTTTAGATGACATTCCTGACAACGGAAGAACCCCACAGTGTACCACAAGGCTTGGGAAACGACGAAACCCTGAATCTTCCAGCCAAGAGGACTAGCGACATGAAATGGAGCTGTAAAACCATGTGACTTCAAGCTTCGTGATCGGGAGTCTTTGTAGACTTCCGGGTTTAGGGTTTAGGGCACCTTGAAGCCTTCAGACACGGCCTGCTTGCGGTCTGCGTGTGGCTCCGGGATTAGCGGCACCAGCTTGGTCAAGCCATCCTCCTGCGTAAACTGCGGAAGAGGTCTAGAACAGAAAGGGGTGTGAAGTTTAACATTAACTTCAGACTCCCCAACTGTCGCAACCCTCACGAAATCCAATTTCCGCATGAGCTTCAAGTCGAGTGCCACTCACTCGGAGAAAACACATATCAGCCGCGGCTAGCGATGAAAGCAAGCCGGCACAGTCCCTATGAACTACACCTTCAATGCGGCACCTCTCGGAAGGTCAGGGTCTTATCCTCATTCTTCTCCAGCTCCTTGGAGCCTCTGCCACTCGCTGCATGAGAGGCATCTGAACAACCCGAGGCTCCCTGGGGTCGCGGGCCTTTGCCAGCGCGTTCCAGCACACAGAGCTGAACCTGACGAGCAAGCTCGAGTTAGATCGACACCCCCAAAGACGATGCTCTGCCACTCTGCTGTTGGACCAAGCCACTGCCAAAGCAGCAGCTGCAGCTGTGGTTCCTGCACTGTGCAGCTGAAACTCTTGTCATGCCGAGCCGTAGAAGATCTGTTCTACTGCCATGTCTTTTCCACACGGTGCGGTCCTACTCGGAGGGTTCGCGCAAGGACGGGCTCGTCAAGCACGTCGACCAGGGGCCTTTGCCCAGCATTTCCAGGCACTACAAAACAGAGACTATGACTCTATAACTGCAACTATCGCGAAAGCTTCAGTAAGATCCCTGCGAGGCACCTGAGGCACGAGAGGCACAGCAGACTTTGCGTTTCACGTGGCCAGGTAAGCCACGGGCTGTACCCAGCAGCTGTGCCAAGGCACCCCGCCTCGAGAGGCCGGACTTTTCGGATACGCCCATGCATCTCTTGTTGCGCGTTACGACACGCTAGAACCAGGTACGAGTATGATGCTTCAGCCTAACCATACATGGCAGTTCTATCAAAAAACGACATCCACGGCAATAATCACAATAGTACAAATCAGCACGCATGCGCGCGGAGCCAACCGCGACAAAAAAAAGTGCAAAGTACTTCGTGGTCACTGACAGCGCTGCAAAGTGGTTATATTCTTGTGCACATTCCCTTCTCTCACAGCGCCTCGAACGGAACACGCCAAGGCTCGCACGAAAATGGAGCCCAACATTGTCCACTGTGTACACAGGAGTCACCTCAGCTGATGTTTGCACCGCGCTCCAAGGTTCCAAGGTTGGAAGCCGCACAGTCCAATAATTCCTGGTCTGTGCGAGGTGATGTGATCTTGAACATGACTGTGTGCAAGCAGAGGCATAAGAAGGTGACGAGCATGGCTGCGTGCAAGCAGAAGCTTTCTTTTCTTCCTCTTGGAACAGATACGGAAAGTTGATGCAGCACAGCAGCACAGCATGCAGGACAAGCGACTCCGTCACAGATGCCGCAAAAAGCTCCTCTTTGATGAAGACGTTTTGAATTTAGGAATACTTTGGTAGTGTAAGGGATTTGAAAGTCCATCGGACTAGGTAGGGATTATTGGTTGAATGTTTCACTGCTTTTTTGTGTGAGTTGCCTACATGTTGAAGACGCTCTGGATTGTAGAGATATTTAAAAGTACCACTACTAAATAGTTTGACTTTTTAGCTTCAGGGTTTTCAGGTGAACATAATCGGAATTTCAGGACTTACAGTGCATTCTGTATAGGACTTGCCTACACTTTTTGAGACATTCCGGATTTTCGAGACATTTTAATGCAATAAAGGGTTTGAGAGTCCATACCAGTCGGGGACTATTGATTTTATGTTGTCTGGTAAACGATACTTAACATTTAGGAATTGTACTGCACGTTGTATGGGATTTGCCCACACGTTTAAGACGTTCCGCATTTTGGGGATATTTCAATAACACTACGTAGTTTGATTTTCTAGTTCAGGGTCTTGGAAGTTTAGGATAAAGGATTAATGGGTGCGTAGATCCAAAACCTGCTGTAGTCCGGCCTGAGCTAAGATCATGCTGCCCCTGATAATTTGGACGCCAAAGCAAAATGTGTGGTTCCTGAGCTCATTGCTAGGAATCCTGCATGGGCAAACTTTCTGAAGGACCGCGGCTAATTTGACTCATCGTGATCCTGCTATGGACTTGGCTTTCTGATGCATCCACGTCTTTTTTTTCCGGGCCAAAGTCCCTTGC